>JAQIWP010002478.1:0-10861 GCA_034695525.1 Euzetes globulus
TTTAAGAGTGGTAAACAATCAACAAATTTATCTCGCATTCGATTCTTATGGTTCAACAATAGGCGCGCGCTAATCATGCGAAGGTATTTGATCACAATACGGGACAATGTTTATGTTGAATGAACTGCTCTCTTATCTGTTATCATCTGATATCTTAAGCCTTTGTGCACCTGACCCTTAATCTTAATATTAGCGCGTTTTTAATGCTTAACACTGAATCCTAGTCAGAATAGCAGTAAATATTTAGGGATAACACTTTAGCAAGATTATAAAAACTCCGTCACAGCGTATCATTAAATCTTATAAGAAATAGAAATTATTATTTAATATGTTCTATGGATGACAACAATTGTGTAATAGATATTATAATTTTGATATCTTGATGGTTAAAAAATATATTTCCATACTTTCTATTTAGAAAACTTGGTGTCTAGTAATTTTTTTAATTAGATCATTTATACAAGATTTTTTTTTTACTTTCAAAACTAGGCAATTGTCAAAGAAACAGATATTTTTAAAGGAGTGTTTCGGTACTTGTCTTATCACAGCCCATATTGTAATGCATTGTTGGGTTAATTTCTCATACAATCATTTACCAAAACCATTGTTTCCCATACGAACAGCACCGGTGAGAAGGAATATCATTTAAGGAATGTAACCGTACTAATTGTCAAGCAATTTGTAGTTTTCAATGTGTTGTTTGAATCTAAATTTCTTCTGTTTTTACAGCCTATCACTCACAGAAATTTATGAACTTGGTCTAATGTGCAAAACTTCACTTTCATTGCTGTATTCCCTGAAAAAGGTTTGGAGGAATACCCGAAATATCTAAAACTTTAAGAAAAAGTCATTTGAGTTGTGAATAAGGTAAGTGATATACGATTATAATTTAATACAGCATAACTACCAAGATCTAAATAAAATCGACAGATAATAGACAGTTTTAGTCTACAAGTTTAGTTTTGTAAACATAAATTTCATCAAATATAACTTTTGTATATATTGAGTTGAGCTTATATTTCATTAATTCTTGTCTCTATTTCTTTCTGGCATTTTGCCTCTTTTATATCTTCCTAGCTTTTTGCCTAAAAATGGTCCCCTTGCTTTTAAGGTAAAGGAACTTGCGCAGATCTGATTTTAGCTGCTTTATTTCTAAACTAATGTTTTATTCATTTAGTTTCAATAATATTTGATTTCGAAGTAAATTATAAAAAAAATGATAAAGTAATCTATCTATATTTTAGTGTGAAAATTATATCATATTAATTTTTATTTTGATAACTATCTAGATATATATTTTTTAATAAGCCTTGACAAACAAATAAGTTTTATTCATTTAATCTAATTTTCATTCAGTTCGTTGTTTAAATATTTTAATAATTTAGCCAGTACTAATCAAAATACAAAACAAATATTTTGAAACAAAAAAAATATTAAATTAAGAAAATTATTTTTTATTCTGTAAATATAAAAATCGATTGGAAATCAAATAATTTGCCCTAGTTTTATATTATTTAGCATATTTATTTGAAAAATACTTCGATAGAGTTTTTCAAGAAGTATTAACATTTAATATTATTAAATATGTACAAGTTCTTAATAACTACGATCTGTTTAATTGGTTTTATGTATCAAACATTGATATTAATGAGTGCTTATCTGAGAGCTAATACTGTCGTAACAATAAGTATCGGCCGTATTGTCAACGAATCGATACCGGCTTTCACACTATGCTTACCGTATTTCCTCTCAATGGTGAGGGCGGCCGAATATAATGACCAATTCAAAGCCATATACTTAGATTACAGAAAGTTGATTGATGCTTATAGATATAACTTTAGTAGATACCCGTTAAACAGCACTGATTCGCTTTATCGATTAATGAATAGAATGATTAACCTAGACCAAATATCGATATATGAATTATTTACTAATTTCAGCATTCCAGATTCAAGCCTACTTAATGGAAGTAAAAAGTTCAACAATATATACATGAATGCTGAATATGATAATTATGTGATGGCTGAGTCGAAGCTTAATTGGAGATCAGAAATGTATCCAGTTGAAAGTCTACAGCTTTTTGCCAATATACTTCAATTAAAACCCATTCCAAAATCATTTCACAAATGTTTTACATATTTTAGTGCACTGAGAAAGACTTGGAGAAGGACTAGAGTCAATTTGGAATCTATTATTGTAATAATTCTAATGGACCTGCATTGGTTTCCGCCACATCTCTTTCAATGGTACTATTTTTCAATTCATTCACCAAATGTTTTGCCAGAATTTAATAAACAAAATTTTGCAAAATTAAAAACTGATTTCGATTATGACTTTACTTATTCCCAAATCAACACAAACCTATTGGACAGCAGTTATGACACAAATTGTTTCGGATATGATTTGGACTATAAGTTCGCGAATTTCAATATGAGATCTGATTGTCTGACCTGGTGCTATCAGAGATTGATGCAGGTCCATTGCAATACAACAGCTATTGTACCATCAAAGTCCCTTCTGCGTTTCGAAGCATTTAAGCAAGATAAGTCTATCAAATTTTTTGAGAGGCAGCCTGGAAGTCGTATTGACTTTTGTCTATACCTTGGCAATTATCGATATGTTGCTAGATCAAAATGTCGGGATGAATGTCGAGTTGACTGCAAGTTTATTCATTATCTCTGGGATCACAAGAAAGTGGACACATCACACAGACATCCCAATTATAAGTATAGACGAATAGCTGTAAATCACAACCGATTCCCGGATATTGTAGTCACATATTTGCCACAAATGTCTTTCATTGAATTTATTTGCAATTTGGGCGGACTTGTCGGGGTTTGGTTGGGTCTCTCTGTTCTCACAATGTTTGATCAAGCACTATCTGCCATGATATTGATCTGGACAAAATTCGAGAAGAAAATAAATCGCTGGCTTCCTATCAGATGTCGGATAAAAGGATCGAATTGAAACATCTATTCTGTTTGGCAATTATTGGAAATGAGAGAACAATGTATTTAATTTGTCAGGAATTTGTCAGTTTACTAATTGTTGAATTTATAACTAAGTCAATTATGCAAGTTTTATTTTTCAATATTAATTTAAGTTTCATAAACTAAATTTCAAGTCGGTCACAAACGTAAAGATTTTATATTAACCTGAGTTATCCTGAATTTGAATGTAAGGTAAAATATCAATAAATTTAATTTAAAAGCAAAACTTATCCTGCATTTGTATATCTCAATAAAATCAGTTATTCCGATGTTTCGATTCTACCGATAGTGGCACAACACATGTGTTTTCAGGAAGTGATTCCTGCAATTGGTCAGTGCCTGACCGATAGTCAAGAGTCAACTGACTCAAAACTCAGATTTTAAAGTCTAGAACAGATGGGGAAGTTTGAGTGCAAAACATCTCTTTTATCAGTTTTCAGTGAAATATTTTCAGCCTTTTGCTAATTTATTTGTTTCTGTGGAAGAGCTCTCTGTCCGGCATAGAAATGCTATAAACAAATAAATTAACAAAAGTTTGAAATATTTCACTGAAAACTGATATAAGAGACGTTTCAATCATTGCACTCAAAGCCTATCAAAAACGGTTATTGACTTCAGAAGCCGAGTCCAGAGTCAGTTGATTTTCGGCGCTGATGAAGATCACGATCGAAACACATGTGTTCGCTATTATTATCTCATAATAATGAAGAACCGAAACATCACAGTTAGTGACTTGCTTAAGATGTGAGCTACCAAGATAATTTATTGATTTTTTTCAATTGTTTCATACACATCTAGCAAGTCTTTTATTCAAAATATTCTCTGTTCTTTTAGATATATCTATTACATTTTTCGTCTAACAAATCAAATAACCATCATTTTATAATTAAAGTTTTCTTTGCTCATCTGAAGATTTACATTTTTGCATCTGAATATGTACAATTTATTTGATTGTTAAATCTAATATGCTCATGCTATGTGATCAGTTTTCCCGATCCTTTCTAACTGTTTCAAACAAACATGAAATATTAAATAATAATATTTGATAAGACAGTAACAAACAACACGTTGTCATAGTTTAAAATTTTAAGTTTTTGTGTCATTATATTATTCTATCATAAAGTAAAGGGAATGTGACGTAACTGAGTTTTAAGGGATTAAATGAAACTAGTTCACATTAAAATGAATGTTAATGTTATTAATATAATTTTTTATTTTTTTGGGTGCTTTTAAATTAAATAAACAAAGAAACAATTGCTCAGATATGGCAAGTACAGATAAACCCAACCACATTCCTAAAAGTCCGCCGAAATTGGACACCAGCATAACAAAGGTGACATTTGGAAAGTGCTTAATAACTACATCTGGCAGATGATTATGTCGAATATAAACATGATCTTCGTTATATTTTTCTCTTGAACTATCAAAAATATAATATTTGAACCTGCAATCTTTTTTGCACTCGGCTTCACAATCTAACAATAGTTTACTCTGATCATAGCATGGCATTGCAAAAGTTATATTACCCTGATGAATAAAAAATTCTTTTCTGAGCAATGAGCTTGTTGGAATAATTCCACTGGCCTGACAATGGTTTCTAATTAATCTCTGGTAACAGTGGGTAATACAGTCGGATCTCATATTGAAATTCGCGAACTTATAGTCCAAATCATATTCAAAACAATTAGTGTCGTAATTACTTCCTAAAAGCCTGATATCTATTTGAGAGTACCTTACTACATTTAAATAGTTTGACTCAAAAAAATTAACACCAAATTTTAAATCTGGCAAGGTATTTGGTGAATGGATTGAAACATAAATTTCACTTAGATATTGTATTGGAAAAGCAAACCGATTAAAATTAAACCTTATAATAATTTGATCAAGATTCATTGTAAAGTATCGCCATTGCTTTTGTAATGCACTGAAAAATGTAAAACATTTGCGACTATTAGGATAGTAACCACCATAGCCAATTACTTCGGCCATATTGGTTTCATTATTCTCCGGATGAATCATAATTGTTTCGATGGGATTCCCAATATATCGATAGACATTTTTTTCGTTAGTCGTTTTCAATTCTTGGTCGATACCGGCTTGAAAATTCCAAATATTGCCTTGAAGTTTGATTTCGATTAATTCCTGCTTTGAATTTGTTTTTGCATAAAATGAAACTGATGAATTAAAAATTTTGAGCCCATTGCTAGGCCATGTAGAGATTATTTTATCAAAACCAATGCAAATATCTTGGTAGATTTTCGTCAAATTACTATAAAATGAATAATACTTCTCAGATGAGTTTTTTTCATCCATTAAAAGTTTTTTATATAAAATTAATTTATCTTTAAAGCTATCGTCAAATCCATCAAGGTGTAAATCCATCAAGTTTTCCATTGACAACATATATGGCTGGCAAATAGTTATGGCCGGTGTGGTGTCGTTCAAAACCCTTTCCACGGTGATTGTCGCGAAAGTCTTGCCGCTCATATACTGGTCAAAAAGTTGCAAGGATTGGTAGATCAAACCAATTGTACATAATATTGTTGTGATAAACTTGATAAAGTTGTTTGAATTGAACAAATTTCTCAAAATTACTTTAATCAAAGGAATCATTATATTGAGAATTTCGACAATAAAATTAAGCAAGTTCATTTTAATGGTATAAGTAAATTGACTCAATTTTCAAATCAATCGCTTTTATATTCATTAATAATTTGCACTGCATTTACAAAACAACCTAGGCAACCACAGCTTATCAACATATATTTATTAAAAAGAAAAAGTTGAATTTTTTAATATTATATATGTACCTTGCAAGATATGCGGAAATATTAATGAATATATTTAAATATTTACCAAAAAAGCTGCATGAAATTAAACTTGTATAATTGTCAAAATGAATAAATTTTCTTAATATAAACTATAAACCACTACATTTGCCTCGATAATTTATTTTTTATCAATTTAATTTGTTTGAATATTATTCGTAAGACATTTTTGGCAATTAATGATGAGTTTATTGATTTGTATCTTTTCAAAGGCCATATATCTAATAAGCATCTTGCATTCGCCACTCATTGTGATTGATGAGTGTTTGAGACGAATCAGGGTATGACCCATTTAAGATAGGATCCTTTAAGGCAGCACATATTTCTTTATCTTAGGAAGAAATTCAGTTTTAGGTAAATTCATTTCCTCTACATAATAATCTGGTCAGTGCTCCAAACAATTCTTGGTTTTTTAGGACATGATGCTGATTATGATGAAACCAAACAAATTTTAAAAATACACAGCATTTATACTTAGCTCTTAAAATTAATTAAACAATTAAATAATGAAATTATGATTTAATTCAAATAAAATTATGGCATAAAAGTATTATGTGTTTTATATTAGAAAGAGCAAAGTAATGTAATCAAAATGCCAGAAACATATTGGTTAAATGTAATATATGTTTTACTCAATATAAAAAAATAATTCTGGAGCCGCCAATATTTACTAAGGTATTCAATAATAATAAGAAGCCTAGCACACATTAATAATTTTCGACAACTTCACTAGAAAAGTCATCATGAAAAATGTCTAAATAATTACATAAATGTTTTTTGTTTAGCACAAATTTATTTAAAGATAGTGATCTAATTCGATATTCTTTGTTAACCCTGGTTTGAAGAATATTCCTGTTCAAAATAAATTAGAACAATTGTATTTTAAACCTTAATTAATTAAATGAACAATAACGCGAGGTCTGACTGCGAGGTCTGACTGCGAGGTCTGACTGCGAGGTCTGACTGCGAGGTCTGACTGTAAACAAGAAAACATTGATTTATGCCCAATAATATTAATTAAGTGTAGTACAGTCTATCCGCGATTCCAAAAAAAATGCCGTGCATGTCTTAGGTATCTCTTATATTGTAATTAAACTTGAATCTAGATAACACGTAGATAAACTTGTTATATTGATTTGTGATATATGTATTTCGAGGTACTGTTTTTATGCCCAGGTTATCTTAAACATGATTTTCTTAAACCGATTATAGAGTGTATCAATCATTTATAATATTGACAGAAATGAAAAATTGTTTATCCATTTCATTATTATTTGTTCTAACCATTGGAATGACTGTTGAAGGTTCAAGTTCTGAGGCAGTAATAGGAATTGGCCATGTCAATCATATTGCACAGGAATTATTTGGACCAAGTAGATTGAAATCTAATCATGTTCAATTTGTTAACATATTAATTTTATTAAATTCTAGAGCTCGAAGTGTTAAACAATCAGTTTAGAGGACAGGTTATATACCTTGTTGAAAAATGGAGAATTTATTGATTTGAGCCCATTCCTTACAGCATACGAATTTGAGCCCGGTGCGACTATATCATATATTAGGCATGACTGCTCAACAAAATAACAAGAATAAAAATAAAGTTACAAAATGATTCCTTGCTTTTAAAATGCAGATAATGCACATATCCAAGGCAATATATAATCATGTTTTTGATCTTCTGCAACAATTATTTCTTAAAGACATTAACAAATTATTGTTGTTTCGAATTTGATAAAATTTGCCCTTGTTGAAAAAAGGCTTTAAAATATTTAATTAAATTCTGAAAAACATATGCTTTGTTTCCATAGTTTCAATGAATGCAGTTTTCATTCAAATTGAATAATAAATAAATATATTTAACTTATTTATATTTGTAAAATACGTTCGTTTTATTTAAGCCAGTCATAATGAACTTGAAACTTTTGAAGTTGATCTTGTTTGTGATCAAGCCTATTTTGGTAATATCAAAATCTGGTAAATATTGAATATTATAAATAAGAATATTGTTTAGCAAATAGTTATCTAGTGAAATAAAAAGTTAACAGATAACTAAATGAATATTTGGAAAAAATCCGTTCCTGTATATAAAAGTATGTTTAGCTAGATGACTAATAATTTTTTTTTCATAATATTTATTCCATTGACAAATTAGAGATCGAAGCAAATGTCTGTTATAAACACCTTGGTTGTTTTTCAGCAATCGATTATACAGACTTTAAGAATATACAACTAAAATTGCTCCCAATGTCACCCGACTCAATTGATCCAGTTGTCCATCTTTATACTCTTAAGAACAAATTGATCCCGCAGAATTTTAGTTACAACGCAAGTTCATCAGAACTTAAACAGAGTTTATTTGATCCAAGACTGACCACAATAGTTATAACTCATGGATTTCGCAGTGGACTCGAGGAATGGCTGATTGTAAGATGCTTTAATAGTTTGTCTTGTTAATTGATTTTTTCTTATGAAGGTTTTGAAAGATGCAATTCTCAATGATGGAAAGAATGTTAATGTTATTTGTTTCGTTTGGGAAAATGGTCTGGCTATTAATTTTTATTAAAACTAATATTGGGTGTAATTAGTTTATTAAAATGAAGGTTCAAAAGTGTCCCTGTACCACTTGGCAGCAACCAATACACGAATGGCCGGGGCTTTGATGGCACTATTCATAACTAAATTAGTGGAAACATTTGAAATATCTAACGATAGGTTCCATTTGATTGGCCACAGTCTGGGCGCTCATGTCGTTGGCTTTGCCGGTAAACGCTTAAACCAACCACAAGTTGCTCGGATAACAGGACTCGACCCTTGCGGTAATGTTTGTCATCATTGTAGAATTATAATTAATTGTTTTTAGATAGAATAGAGATCCTTGCCTAAAGCAAAACTCTGACATATATATTTTTAAAAAGGGGCTTATTTTAAGCTAGATTCTATTATTTTAAAGCACATTTAATATATATTTGTGAAGGGCCGGCCTTTCACTTCGAAAATGAAAGCCTTCGTCTTACCTATTCGGACGCCACACTTGTGGACGCCATGCATACGGATGTGGCCATGATATTTAGCGAAGGACTGGGTGCTGATGTTATATATGGCCACTACGACTTCTATCCTAATGGAGGTTTAGTAGAATGACCATGTATCAAGATGAAATAATGATTATTTTTGAAATAGGTAGGAATCAGCCAGGATGTAAGCCATCCAAAGGTGTTTTCAATCTGATTCATGCCTTTGCCAGTGGCGAAGAAATATCCTGCTCACATTCTATTGCTCAAAAATATGAAACATTTGGAGGTAAGTAATGTGGTTTGATTAAGATTGACCTAGCCATTCACTATTACTTTATTATAAAATAATAACAAGGAATCAAAGATTTCTTTAAACTTTGTTTGATATTTCTTTTGCCCAAGCACAATTCTAGTATTTCATTTTATTTTGAACAAGGATTACAGCCAGGGTCAGACTGTCAGTCTATTGGATACGAATGTATAGATTATGAGACGTTCATTGAAGGCAGGTGCTTTGATTGCCGCGATGGCAAGTGTCAGCCCTTGGGACTCAACCTTAACTATTGGCGCAAGCATAAACATCATGGAACAACGCTTTATTATAAATACTACTTGAATGTGGAGGGTCCGTCTAATCACTACTGCGGTAAAATTGAAGATTACCTAGAATACATGTTGATTGACAAATTGATAGGTTTGTCCTTATAGTATTTCACTATCAGTTCGCTTTTCATATGACCCAGGACTCGGATGAGGCCAATGGTTAATAAAAGTTCTTTTTGAAAAGACTGTTAAAGAAAATAATTAAAACCCTTTACCTAGGTGTTTTGCAATTTTTAATAAATATAAACAGTGGAAATGCTTCAAAAGAATTGAGTTTTCAAAAAATTATGAGCGAAACACAAATCGGAGAAATTCATACACTTTTGATGACATTTAAGTTCAAAATTGAAGAAATCAATTCGATGTCAATTAAGTGGAAACGATTCAATCCTTTGGACAAAATCCGTGCAAATAAAGGAAAAAAGATCAGGATTAATATAATTGAAATCAACTTCATGAGCCATTTAAACCAAAGGTTTCAATAATTAAAAATTGTTTGCATCAGGGAAATGAAATAAAATAACTCAGTTTTCTAAACAATATAAAATCAAATATTTGTTAATTGTTAAATACACTTTAGTAATCATGCAAGAGCATTCATTATCTTGTTTAAAATGTTGTATTGCTACCCTTGCTTAACACAAAGTTGCTTGATAAGTTAACCTTAATTTAAAAATCTAATAGAATTTTATTTCTAGAATAAGAAACAAAAGTTCCTTCATTTTATGTCCAAAGATTGGCAAACAAACTGAAATACAAGTTAACAGAGAAAGTGTTGAATACACTGAATGTAAACCTTTTATGAGAGAAACGGCCAAAGACTCGGTTCCGGAAATATTAGTTCCCCTCTCAAAAAAGGAGGATATATTTGCCAATGATTATGAAGAACTTAACCCTGTCATCGATAAAGTGGCTAACTCAAAATTAAGAAGAAATAATGCATTTTATATTAAATTGTATAGTGGAAGAAAAAGTAATTCAAAGGTTCTAGTATAAATTGATTTGGAAATTCTTCAAATAAAAAATAAATATTACTTAAAACTACAGTCGACTACCATTATAATGAAGTTGATTGGTTTCGAGTTTTAGTTTATTATAATGGTTGGTTTATTATAACGAAAGTCTATGAAAATTTTAATTTATTCATTAATATTCAAATTAAGCAAAAAAATCTGTAATAACTGTTTGTTTCAAAGACTTAATAGAATTTTTAATAATATTGTCTTCCATTGCAATCAATTGATCTCCAAATGAGTTGATATCCGTTTGACAGAAAAATTTCTGAAGATTATGAATGGAATCCAAGGCTTGAGATCTACTTATTAATGATTGTTGAGTTGTTTGTTCTGGTTCCGAATCGGAGACATCAATCAATTCCTCATTATTCGTTTCTTTCACTAATTCAATAATTTGTTCATCACTTAAA
>JAQIWP010002479.1:0-10859 GCA_034695525.1 Euzetes globulus
TTACACTTCGTATAATAGTCAGTTACAGACGGTAATCACCAAATACATCTCAGTTTTGTTTAGGACTTGATATACTAACTAGATTATTTATCACCCATTGGTGTGAATTTTTTATTTAAACTATTCAAATAATTTTGACTAAATCTAAATCTTAATATGATTATTGTCGCTGATTATGAACATTCCCAGTTGTACCATGAATACCTTAAGAAATATTACTCAAAGCAATTCTTATAAGAATTTTATGTACATTAGGGGGACGGCATAATATTCAGAGCTCTGTATTCTGTATATTATATTTATAAATTGAGTTATAGAGCAAAGAATAGTCATTTAATTCAATGGCAATGTCTGTATTTTGAGTCCTTTTGCTAAAAGTTGATGGAAACTATTGTCGAGAAACCAAGCAATCGATTGGCACTTATTTGTTATTATTTTACAACGAATTTGTATTTACTTTTGAAGTCTGAGATTTAGCAGAATTTCCTCGAGAAAAGTTAATTCAGGCAAAAATCCCAGGCAATAGTTCAAATCGGAATCAATTCAGCTAGCATCAATTATTTGTTATTAGCAAAATTCTTTAAATTAAAAAATTCATTACAGACATTTTTTTATTAGCTGATAAAAAGGTTTACTAAGAATTTTTTTTATTATAAATTTAATTGATGTAATTAACCGTTTTTTGGGCTTTCCATTCATATGTAATATGGGTCAATGCATTTTATTTTATTTATTTTTATATTAAAAAGCTTAGTGTTAATAAAAATATCAATAATTTTATTTAGAATATATTTAAAGTTGGCAATATTCAATTCTGCCTCGAATTATTAAATTAACCTGGCTCATTAAAGTAGTTTTTTGCTCAGGTAATACTAAATAAAAATTTATAAAAAATATTGTGAATTTTTGATGGAAACATGGACAATTAAAAAAACAAATTTAAAAATAGCATTACTTGTAATGCAAATTACGTTATTTAGATTTCTAGAAATAAGACTCACTTTCATATAATGAGGGCTTAAATGTAGTTATAATATAAAGTTACAGTTTTCAAAGAATTTCTGCACAAAGAAAAGCAATCTATCCTTGGCTTAAAAGAATTTTATTTAAGATCAAAATTACTAGTTATCAAAATATTCCCTCTCCCTCTCTCTCTCCCTCCCTCCATTTCTCTCCCTCTCTTAACAAGATTAATTTTTTTCAACAATTTAAAACTCTATGAAAGCTTTGTTTAACACATCCTTTCTGTGATAAACAATAGAAACATTTCTATAGTGATTGTCTTAACCTTAACTACCAGTCCATACCTACCAGTCCTCACGAGTTTTCTTATCAGATGTTTATAAACATCATATGGAGAGGAAAAGTTGGGAAACCACTTCACTTCTTTGTCAGCTTGCTAATAGCCAAGCTCATCCTGTTAAGAAATAAAGAATACATAAAAAGAACAGGTTAATTTCAGAATTAAAGCTAATTATTAATAATATTTTGCTAATTTATCATGGTCACTACGTAAAATAATTCTAATCATGCTAATTCTGATTGGTTAGCTTGTAAAAAATTTGATGAAGACCTGGCTACAGCCAGCATCTGTATGTCAATGGCTTACGTGAGGACTTTTAAACAGCCGACAACAGCCAACGTCAGAGGAAAGCCTAACAAATCGAGTCCCCCGACCAGAGTCTGTGCCTGTATTCTCGTCAATCGATTTTCGTGGCGTTTTCAATGACTGACACACAAAGCCATTGGGAAAGACTCTCTCCCTTTAAAATAGAGCCCCATAAACACAGTGTACTGTGCTGAGTTGCCTGTGCAGACAAAATAGTGCACAGACGTGTTTGGAGTCTGTGTGTGTCAGTGCTGTACCACACAAAAGAAAAGGTGTGGTCTTATACGTAAAGAAGGAAAGTTGTGTTGTGTTGAGAGATATTAGAAAATTAAAAGTCTTGACTCAATTCTTATTATGTAATTGTCTATCAGTTCGTTTGTACAGAATATCACTGCTATTCCGAACTCCTCTATTGTTTTTTTCGTTGTTGTGTTTTTGTTCTAGAGCCAATCAATTCAATTGTATTTTTTTTTAATTTACAGCTCAACTGAACTAGTTTATTATTTAATTTGTGCCAAAGAAAAATTATTAATTTTCGTTTCCTAACTTATTCTGATAATAATTCTTTTTTATCAATTTTTTTTAATGTGGAAATTCTTTGTTTGTTTTTATTGCCGATAATGAGTATCACCTAATCATGTGTTCATATTATTGATATTCAACTGTACTATCATTCAATTGAATGTGATCTATTTTATCACTTCCAAGATAATACAATTCTATTCACTGCCTTCTTTAAGATATTTAATAACAATGCACTGCCTATTTGTGCTCTTCTCTTGTTCATTATTGTAAATTAACAAGGTAAGCCCTTTTCAATTAAATAACATTCAATTGTATTATTGCCTGTTTTTTGTTTGCTTGCTCATTTTAGTAATAGGTGAGGCAATAATTGACTTTTTTCATTATTCTAATTGTTTAATAGCTTGCAAAAAATATTGATTTTTCATCAAGGTTATTTGAGAGATTAGAATGCTAGTTTAAATATTAAACTTGGAAATGAATATAATGTCTTTTTTCCTCGTGACTAAATGTTACCTTGCTTCATAAGTTTATTAATAATTCGTTTAATTTTAATTTTCAGTAAAATTCAAAGGGAAAAAAACCTTTGAATTAAAAATCGCCGAAAATTACCTCAAAATCTATTCATTTGAAAAAAGTGTTTCATTAGAGAGAAAAAGTATTTCCAAGATGAAAATGAAGAAAATAATTCCAAAAGTCAGCAAACATTCATCAAGAACAAAGTCATTGAAAAGAAAAAGTGTTAAACTAATTGAAAAAGAGAATAAAAGGACCAAGAATACAAAATTGAATTCCAAGTTAATTCGAGATCAGAATCAAAGTATTGGTAATAAAAAGTCTAAACAGAAACAGAATAAATGGAAGTTTGGTATTATTGTCAAGCAGAAGACCAAGTTGCAAGCTCAGAACCTGAAGAGCAAGCAGAAAAACGAACGGCGCCGGTCGAAAACGGCCAAGAATCTGATCGAGAAGGGAATTATTACCCGGAGCATAGCCAGAAGGCTGATTGATAAGAATCTACTGGACCTGGACCAGGAGTATCTGGTGGTGAAACAACAGCACACGACAAACCGTATTCTTGACGACGACGTACTGAAACTGGTTTTCGGATACCTGTCCCTTAAGGACAGGTTCAGAATCCAGAGAACTAGTAAACAGTTCTACGCTGTCGTACAGGAAATGCTCTCCGAACAGATGGCTCTACGCATTGGTGAGTTTACTGGCTTACATTTCCTTTGTGGCCCTGCTGAAAATTCTTTTGTTAATAATACATTAGTTGTGAACGTGACCAGGATCATTAACCAACCAGTTGTCATGCAATTATGTCATTAATGATAGTCATTTGCGAACAATTACCTGTTCAATTAAGTTTTATGAGCTGTAAACATTTTTTTGATTATTTGATCATGGTAAACTGGGCAAAATAACTTTTAGGATTTTTTACATGGACTAGTTGAAAATATTATATCCAAGCTGCAATAAAAAATAATTATGAAGTTGTCTATTCAAGTGAATTTCAATTCTAAGTATTTTGGGAATGTCAACAGCGATAGAATTCTTTTTAAATTGATGAAGGACAATAGGCTGTCCTTTAAGGCATCTCAGCCATCATGGCTTTTTTTATTTGATTGAATATTATGATAATAGAATCAGGGAGAAAATGCTCTTTGCTAGACACAAAATAATAACTCTTGTGGGTTAGACGTTGACGTTAAAGGACATCAACATTAAAAATTCAAATATTCATCACAATTAACGTTTGATTGAATAAACCAATTAATGGAAACCAACTGTAATTTCATTGAAAATATTCCTCCTCTTTATGTTTTTACTGAGTCTTTGAGTCAAATATTAAATACTGTAATATCTTTTGAGTTTTTGGTTTGTCAATGAAGCTAGTTAATAACAAAAAATGCTTGACAATACTTATTAAGCAAATATTTTTATAGAAATAATTTTGCATTTTTTCTGTTATTTTGCCATTTAATATAAAAATACAGTCTATACTCGATTAAAAACTGTTTGTGTTTGCGAAGTTTTACAGATCGCTGTATCTAATATCAGGGTCACTCTTAAATAGGGATAAATAAACTTTAAATTCTTGCTATCGTTGCAGAAAAAAGCTGTTTTTAAAGCCTTGAATTGCATTATAATTAAATTTGCATATTTTAATACGAGAATATCCTGTACTCCATATAAAATAGTATTATTATTGAAGAATTTAACCTTGTCCATCAATGTTTGAACAGGTAATATAGCCGACTATTACGCCAATTGCAGGGACAGTCGCCACTCGACTCTAAACGCCAACATAGAGGACGCGATCGCAAAGAAGTTCTTCTATAAATACTTTTACATGAATGACATCACAGTCAGCAAAGAGACTTTGGGGCACATCCTCTGGAAGTGTCCGAACATCAGGTGCCTGGAACTGCATAACTTCAATATTGACGTCGAAACGGTTAAGTGGCTTAAGTGGCACTCGCCTAATATCGAGTGTCTGCGCCTGGATGAGATCAAGTACGATCTGACCGCCAGAAAGTGGTCCCAAATCGGCCAGTCCTTAGGGGACCGGCTAATACACCTGTATGTGGACGCCAACAGCATTAAGAATGACTTAACAAATCTGGTCCAACATTTGCCACTACTGGAGGAGTTTCAACTGAGAAAGTACGAGCTGCCGGTGTCCCTGCTACTAAAACGGCTCTCCTCCAACATCACCACCCTGTCCCTGACCGAGTGCGAAAAGCTGAACCCGGACTCGATCAAAGCACTGGTCAATAACAGGCAGATCGTACGGAATCTGTTAAACCTGGAGCTACAGGTCAGTCCCTTGTCCACCGAACTGGACAACAAGGAAATATTCGGCCTGATCACCCAGAACTTCTTCAAGCTGAGACACCTGTCGTTTCAGTCCCACTACTGTCCACCCAATATCTCGGAACTGATTAATCTGAAAGACTTGAAGTCTTTGGAACTGCACTTCAGTCGCGACTGTTTTCTCGATCTGACGCCAATCGAGTCCTGTGAACTGCTGGCCCTCCGCTCCCTGACAATACACGGCGCCTTCTTCACGCCCAGAATGATTGAGCTCATCGGTATGAATCTTGTTAATTTACGTTATAATCTAACTTTAAATATAATTACTTATTTCTAAAAAAATAATTTTCAAGGTCAATTGTCAATCAATATTGAAGGAATTAAACCTAGTTTAAAATTACATTCTAATGGACAGTTTTTTCAGCAAGTAACAACTCAATAGATAAAATAAAGTTGGGTTCAATTTGTGGTTCAGTCTGTAACTCAGATATAAAAACTGTAATATAATTCTATTTAATAAGCAGATATATACACCCAGTATATACACACAAACTTCCCAGTAGCAGAAATTTTACTAGCTTCTTTAATCATAAAACTTTATAAATTCAAAAAAAATACCACCAGGCAACAATTAGCGATAATTAATATTTTGTGTATTAAAAATCCGCTTTTTCCAGGCTATATTGATTTTTCTAAAATCAATGTCATTTTAAGAACTGTAAAAATGTTTGAATGTCAAACATTTTATTATATAAATATGAAAATATATAATTTTCTTGGGATGGACATTGGTTACGATTTTTTTACTTAGTTAAGTATTAAACCATTTTGCTTAATGTCCATGGAAAATCTGTTTTTTAATATTTTAATTTGATGGTCAAGGAGAAAAATATTTTTAGAATTTACATTTCCTTATTGTTTGAATATTTAATTTACTATATTATTCAATTTAACCTAGGTCAAAAATTTCCGAACTGCGAACGCCTGTGCCTAACAAACTGGGCCTTCTGTTGTGGCTGTCCGGACAACCAGTTCGGTGACGCCGACGAATACGACTGTCCCGAATGCGACGACAAATGCTGCCAATCGCTACTGAAGTTGGAAAACCTGCACCAACTGTACCTGGAGTTCCTCTATTCGTCCGACTATATCAAGCCACTGATTCTGTCCCTGTTGACATTCGAGAAGCTGCACACGATCACCCTGGTCTGGTATCCGGTCAACACCAGCATCAATAGCATTAATTTCATCAACGCCATTGTCAACTATGGCATGTTAATGGCCAACAAGAACAGCCAGAAACTGATCAGGTTTCAATTTGAGAAATATGTGATAGCATTGATCGACGCCTCAAAGAGATTGCCCAAAAATTTGCTCATCAGGTCTATTGACTGACACCAAGTTTAGTTTAGTTTTTTTATTTTGTTTACACCTTTTTATTTTAATATTGATTTACAGTATCTTTCGATGAGTTTTAGTTTATTTCTCTATTAATTCTGATACAGTCTATCCTCGCTTTAAGAGATAAATTCTCCTAAACTGGAAACAAACTGTAATTAATTATAATTATGTCTTTCAATTTCGACCATGATCGTCTGTATTTTTATGGCATTGAGTTATTTTCATGGTTAGTCTTTAAACCATAATTCTAACCGAGGCAATCTGAACCCAAGAACCCTCTTTATGATCCAGGATAGAAAAAAATTGAATTTTTATTATTGAATGCTATGATTACTGTGAATTTAATTGCCATGCGAATAGATTTATCAAGATCTAAAGAGGACTAAATTTAATCAGTGAAATAATCTTGCTCATTTTTAAACTATTTAATTTAAAACAATTTGACTGCCATTAAAAGTCTTTAAATAATGTGATTTTTGGTTTTGAGTCTTGTTTTTTGTCGAAAAGGGATAGGGATATGGATTTTGGGGGTTTTCTTCGATAGTATTCTTAATCAATGTGTTCTAGGAGAAAAAACGCAAAGACGTGTATTTTTTCCAAACTTGGTTATTCAAATAACCCTGCTCTAATTTTATTTTATTAGTTAATTATCCCAATATATTCGAGTAAAGAATAGGTTATTCGTATTTAAATTATAATCAATTTTTTGATATTTTAATTGCATGAAGAATGTAATGGAGGGACCTTAAGAAAGGTCAATCTAAGAAGATATATTTATCAAGCGAAAAAAATGAAAACAGCGATTAATTTGGATCTCAAAGAGAAAGTTATTTATTCCAAACAATTATTAATCGATAATAACTATTATGTAGTGTTTTATTAGTGAACTGTGTTTACCATATATTTCCCTATTAGCCTATCGTGTGATAGGCTAATAGCTTGTCGAACTTTAGCCTATGATGACAATAGGCTAATAATATGCATAATTACTTGACAATTATTACCATATTCTGTTTGAAAAGCGTCTATTAAATACACGTTTTTACGTTTGAAAGATGAGAATATATTTTGCTCAACAAATTTACCGAGATAAAATATTTTTTGTATAGAAAAATATAAGTCTATTTATTATCTAATCATTTTCAACAACAAAAATTTAAACATTAATTGAAACTTGTTCACTTTAAACTGTTTTTTGTATGAGTTTTAAAAACAATTTATTTTCCATCATGGAATTTTTTCTCCAATCCAATTGAACGTCAATTCTATTCTTGAATATTCTGTATCAAAAATAAATAAATAAATCACTGCCTAATATGTACCAAGGATATTTAAATAAAATAATAATCAAATTATTAACTAATCAATAAAATTTATCTTTGAAAATTATTCAAATTGTATCTTTAATAAAACTTTCTTATTAATATTTTATTAAATAAAACCATTATTTGATGAATTGAATCAGGCTATATTTGAAACAGGCTAATGGGCCAGACTTTGTCTTTGTTAATTATTCCAAACATATCTGATTTTTTTAAAAACTGTAATAAATATGTGTTTATCACTGCATCTAAAATACAAAAAGGTATTATTTTTGGCTTGTAGTAGGGAAATTATTTTTGTAACCCTTGATACCAAGAATCTGCACAGCAAACAGGTCATTTTATTTTATTCAAATTGTAACTTGAACATTAAGTTTATACTTGAAACTAAACTTCATTATACAATAATTAAATTTTATAAAAGAAATAATTTAGAAATTGATAACCTGGGAGATATCCGTCTTGAAAGACCCTGATAATTTATTGATAGATAACCAATGATTTGATTCAATGAATTAATAATAATGTTTAAGAGATTGCAGTGAATGTCAGAGCGCATTGAAAAGAGAAATAATTACTTTTTTATATCAAATGAGTTAATCAATGAGACGAACGGCACACTTATTCTTCAATTTTTCTTTCGTTTTGTTTTTATTTTGTGTTCAATACATTCAGTACTTATCGATCAAAATGTCAAAATTGGGAGAATAGACTCACAGATAGTCTTTGAAGAAGAGATTGAAGTGAATGTTATTCTCAAAGCATTTTTACTGCACAACACTTATCGCAAGATTAATGTAAAGTTTTTCTAAAAGATTTTTTTCAGTCAACATAAACTACTATCAGAAGAACCAAGTCTTCAATTTTTTAGCCTCAAAGAGAAATAAATTTGAATAAAACGGTTTGACTTCAAAAATAAACAGAAAAGTTAACAAAAAAATATTTCCTTAGATTTGTTTTGATTGAAAAGTGTCTCAATTGAAATGAAAACCATTTGAGGAAAATGGCGAAGAATGACAATATTTACAATCAATTTGATGGCTCTTTCTTTAAAACTGAGAAAAGGCTTTATGTTTCTGTCTGTTTATTTCAAGTTTGTTTCGGAGCTCAAATTGTCGTAACATTTGAGTGAACGGCGAAAGTGAAGAGAATAACAATAATTTGTGTGTAATTTAGCGACGAGTGAAGCACTCATTAATGTTTGAAAAAGAGTCAGCACTCAATTGATCGTTAAATTAATTATAATCTTTATCTTTTAGGAAAAGATAGGCCTCAGAAAAACGTCTTTTCGGTGTTGTATGTGCGTGAGCTTAGTCTGTGCGCCACTATTTAAGGCCTCAATGGTCTCAATGGTTGTGAGAGCAAAGAGATCTGATTAATCCCTAATAAGCAGCAAACTGTCAAATCCATAAATTCTAGCAAATAATGAGATTCATTGCTATTTTATAGGCAACAAATAACACACTTAAACCAGCACTCCATGGATGGACATAGAGTGCAGACCTCTGTTTGAAAAGTCCAGTTGAGTTATGCCATAGATTAAGAGCCTTTACATGACTTCAAATATATTTTCATTCATAAAAGAGGAGGAAAACTAATCGATGTTTTCTCAGCTTTACATATGTTTTTGAGCCGATTCTCATCAGTAAAAATATTCTCATTTCTGATATGAATTTCAAGGGATTCACTAAATTGAATAGAATTTAAATGAAATGAGAACTTCACAACTTCTCAGCCGTTTTTCAATTATCCTGTTTTCAAAATCTGTCGACAGTTTGGGCGAACAACTAATGTCTCATCTGTTGTGCAGAACATTGTGATTGCTTCTCAGGTATCACTTCTATCACAAACTGTCACTCATTTGAATATTTCGTAACTTTACTGAATAAACACTGCATTGAAATTGGATTCGATTCTTAAATTTCTGTCTCTTATTTGTAACTTTCATAAATTCAAAGCACAGATAATCGGATTCTGTTTGAGAGAAGGGCTTAATTCTAATCACAAAACTATTTATTTCAGCAATCATTCCAGAGATGCGCACTCGACGTACAGCCAGTAAGATAACCCAACATATTGGAAAATAGGGTCATTTTGACCTTAAATTACCATATTATTCTTCCAAGTTGCTAGTGTAATAGAGTATAATGCCAAATCTTAAAATAACACAACGCCCAGGAATATAAATTAAAAGGTAAAAATGACCAAAAATAAATAATCCTGGCTAAATGGCTTCAAATTTGAATTACAATCATGTAAATTCTAAAGGTTTCTCTTAGAAAAAAGCTGCTGCACTTCTCGACAAGCAAAATTTTAAGGAAATGGCCGAGTTCAAAAACTAGAAATATTTAGTATATTAAAGCTGTGCATTTCATCTATAATTCATCGAACATTTTTCAGATAAGAAAATGATTATATGAAAAGTTACTTAAAAGACAAACAAAGAAAATTCAGATTAGGTTTGAAAATGCAGTCATTTCCTCATAAACTCAGTGAAAAAGTAATCAATATTTTATACGAACAAAATTTGTGCTGAAATTTCTTTTTTCTATAATTTAATGAATAAAACTATGAATTTATTGCAAATTTTTTTTGGTTTAATGTTATTTTCAACAAAACGTGAAAATACTTATTAAAAGAGACAAAATCTGGGGGCCGCCAGTGTGGAGACTGCGATATAAGAATGTAACAAATTACCTATTCAAATTTAAAATTACTTAAAATTATTTGGTATTATTATAGCTTTCTATAAGAAATTGTATAAAAATCACTCATTTTGAAAAATACAGTATACTCCTCTTATAATCACCTCGTTGGTGCAGGTCAATTGAGGTGATTATAGCCAATAGTGATTATAACGAAAGTTCAATAAAACTTCTTTATCAGATAATCCTTTATAATGCAAACCAGATTTTCATTTTATTTCACAGCTTTTACTGAAAGTAATTGTTTTTAAATAATTTTATTCGAATATTTTAGCTTAAATTGTCTTAAATTCAGTTTAATTAATAATTATCTAAATGTGTGGCCACTTGCAGTTACATTACAATATCATTCTATGCTAGACATACATAAGCCGGGCTGGCGCCAATTTCATTCCTAGCTCTGTTAATAAGTATTTACAGGAAATAATGTCATTTTATTTTGTTTTCGATTGAAAATTTAATTAAAAATATTGTTTTGAA
>JAQIWP010002480.1:0-10857 GCA_034695525.1 Euzetes globulus
AGCGGCAAAATTGCTTTGTTGAGCCATATTTATTACTAAAACAAAAAAAATGACTCAAATATCTAAATAATTATAAGAGCTTGAAAATTAATTTCTAAAGTACTGGAAACAAATATCTTTTTAGAATTAATCAAAGCATGTTTTCTTTTAAATTATACTTGTAAAAAATGTGAACTTTTAGTAGAATAGCTTGGTCATTGTTCACCTCTTTATTAAAGTGCTTTAATATAAAACAATAAATTTCTAATTTATTCTTAATGACCAGATATAAAATGAATTTTTTTCAAAGCCTTCAAACACATAAAAAGCATTAAAGAAAATTAAAAATTTATTTTGATTTCCGATATTTCAATAATTAAAGTCAAACATGATAGAGTGCGATTCGAGTTCATTTCGAATATATCTAATTGAAAATGTGCTGAATTGGAGAGCCCTCTCAAATGTATGCGTTAGTCCTATGCCACCACACCTTAACAATATAACAATAACTTTGACGTCTGACCAGAAATGATAACACTGAAAGGACAGGAGAGTATAGAGGAGACAATAGGCTGGAACACATGGAATGTTCATTTTCTGAGCAAACATATTCTGTGACTACCAGTGCAGACCAGTCTGATTCCGCGAGCCATTAGAACATTGAGAAAGTTATCCTTATTTATAACATGTGTGCTCAGAATATTCTGTATCCGTTGTATCCAATAAAGCATATAATTTTGAAACATCAGTAAAATATTCACAGCATATGTTAGGCCTAAAGGTCTCTATGGATATAATGTCTATTGCCTGCACTTAAGCCTAAAATGTGAATCATTCGAATGTATCTTATTTTAAAAGCATATATATTTCACTTTACAATGTTTTTTCTTAATTTTTCTTACAAAATCATCTTTTCTTCACTCAAAACAAATCTTTGAATTTATTGATGATTTAATGACACAAATGAATTGTTTTTTCTCCATTCAAATGAGGCGAAAGTTAAAACATTTTATGATGGTTTGAATCAAAATTAATTATTAATTAAAGGCTATTAAAAGCAAAATTTGTTCACAAATAACTTTATTTTAGATAAACTCATTAAAAATCTGAAGTTTTAATCACATATTTACACGAAAAATAAAATATGTTGAACTTTGATATTAAAGTCTACTGTGTTTTACCTTGTTCGAATTAAGTGTCTTAATTTACTTACAAAGTATTCTAGTTCGAATTAGACTCATGTTAAAAATGACATAATTGTATATTAAAATGATCTTAAGTCTAATAAAATTCATTCATTCATTTCAATGTATTGCCAAACTTAAGCCAACTTCTGTGAATATAACCAAATTAACTTAAACTTTTTTGCTAAGTAATGCTAAGCAACCAAATATTCAATGCATAGTTTAATGACAGTCCAAGTTAAAGTATTCAAACTCAAGCCGAACGTTCCATTGCTTAACTTTGTAAGTTAAAGTCTAAATTCTAACCTAATCCGAACTAGGTATTTTCAAACTGAAGGATAGCATTTTTGGTCAATAACATCATGTAATGGGACAACAAAATGGCAATGTATATAATTAGTATTTTGATCATGACTTCAATTGATTTGTCAATTCACCCGAGTAAGATTAAGCCCAGAGCCAATTTTAGATCCTTCAGCAAGAATTGCTTCAGATTATTTGTTTGCAAGAGCAGTTTCATTTGAGTTCATCCATATAAATAGTCTAAATAATAAAATTGTGCAATCTCAAATTATTCAAATGTTGAGCCGCAAAGATTTAAGTGAAACGAAAGATTTTCTGCACAAATTTTTTTAATTTAAATTCAATTAAATTTTCATCCATTGATTGATCAAATCTGATATTATTCAATAGGTTTGGTTTAAAAGGTATAGTGTTTGTCTTCAATTCATACAATAATAAGGATTTAGTAGACTATTTGATGGTATCGTTTGCTGTCTTCTACTTTGTTTCATAATTTGTGTTGTAAACCAAAAACAGTCGTTTCTCTATAAATGAGAGGTTTTCAGCTGAAAACGAGTGATATTAACATAAAAATGTGTATTCATTTACATTTCCAGATCGGAAAAGACTTAGAAATATTTTAATAAATCTTTTGATTTATTCTATAAATTCAAACATTTGCTAAAAGAATGAAAATGTAAATCATTTGAATGGAAAGAATAATGATAAGAATTGTTTAATTGATTTTACTCATATTCAAGAGAAATGAATGCAATTTCTGAGAACAAGTTCATTATTTAATGAAAGTCTGTAAAGAAGTGTTAATTGAGTGTATTCTTAACTCTGAGATATGATTCCGAGAAAATGTGCTGATCGTGGCATTAGTGTTGAGGCCTGAGAAGTGAATATCTGCTCTGATAGTTCGGACGCAACGAACCAAAAATACAATTTGCATGAGCAATGCTATCGATAAGACTTTTTAATTTTGATTTTTATGGTGAATTAATGTTTTTGGACAGCTGTCAGAAGGTTTGTTATGAATATGTTTTAAGAAAAGTGCATCAAAAGTGAATTGAGAGCTTACATCAAACAAAGTGCATGTAATTTAGCCTCAAAACTAATGGCTATAATACAAGACATAATTGTTGGCTAATGTTATAAACCCACCGATGATTATATTATCGAAATGCATAAAATCATCTCAGGCTTAAAGCCTACCTCAACAGCACAAGAGTAGAACATGAGAGCTGAAGCCTGAGTAGGAGCTCATTGTACTCATCAATTCATAGATCACTATAGCAACTGACGAGTGACGTCTTACTCGCTCTCTAAGAGTTTGATCGGATAAGAATTAAAATGAAATTATTATTGGGTCTCAAAATCGTTTCGAATTTTTGCCTTACGTTTGACAATAGGCCCTATATTTAGACCAAATTCTCTTTCTATCACTCATTAAATGAGAACCGGGTTTGGAATTCGATAGCCGTGTAGTCATAGATGTCTTCACTTAGAATAATAATTGTTCGTCACATTAATTCCTAGAGCAATTATTTATTTGACTGACGCCATCACACTCTTCAAGATTTAGTTCACTTCAAAAATAATTAAAAAGGTTGGCATAGCTTTAAGGACAGTAATGATGGCACTTCTCTTTCATTGCGTTTGACTCTTCCAACTGCAGCCCTACTCTGAACTGAATTCAATGCGATTTGAAATTTAATTCCTTTCAAACCATAACAGTTTTTCATTGAAATTGCGATTAAATATTCAATGCATTAAAACTAATTGTTTGCATATAATTAATAATTGTCTTAAGTTTAGGCAAAATTCGAGTCAATATTTTCATTTCAATGTATACATGATTTTAATGATCGAGTTTTGAATTTCATCAGAAAGTTTTCAAAATTTAATATACACTCATATGTATTGAAAGCCTTCGTTATTTTTATTATTTTTTGTTAGCAAAATCATAATCGGATTTCATCATAAAACTAACATTTATTGGTTTAGTAAAAAGCATTTCTCTCATCCGTAAAGAGTGTCTTAACAATTTTAATTGATTTTCATATTACTTTGCAATTAAAATGATATTTGTATTAAATAAATAAATTTGCGATTATTCTAAATATTTAATTCAATATAAATACTATATTTGATGAGATTTGTTAACAAATGTTCTGACACACTTTGCAATATAAGCAAAAGAACAATTTTTCATCTGGAAATACCATTTTCTCAAATAATATTTCATCGCTATATATAAGCTTATATATATATGGCTCGTTAGGAATGTGCCGCTAATCTGTTGATGAAAACGAGTTCACTATTAAGTTATGGAATTCTTTAAGTTTATTATTTTTCTATAAACCAATTATTGATTCATTTATTCATATAAATGTACGTTTAATTTATTTCAATTAATTGCAATCCTCTCAAATCAATCTCTAATAGCAGACCTGGATTTTTCTTCCATAAAAACTAAGCATTATTTTGTTGCTTAAGTCAAAGAATAAATGTGAGACTTCCTCTCTATATCTTCAGTGTTAACTAGGGTGGCCAACATCATTTCACCTAAATAACTAGATCTGAATGAAACTTCATTGGTTTCTTTAAAATCCCGTTTATTACTAAATTTATTGTTTTATTTTAAAATAATATTTTCTGTAATTCTGATAGAATTAAATATAATTTAATAATTTATATTTATTGTACAAAACTTGCGGTTGATTTCTAGTAGATAAGAGTTGCTTGTTTTAAATAAATGTTTTTGAGTGAGCCGTTTGCACAACAAATTCATTTTTTATATTTAAGTTTTTGCAACTATCGTCCCTGAACATATTTGATATAAAGCCAGCTGATATAATTCTTAGACTAGAATAAATGATTATATGAATTCTAAACAATCCAGAACAGTTGGCCACTTTATTCTCAACATTATTCAAGATTTATGTTAAGTAAAGCTTATAAGAGCCAAAAGAGATCTAATTTATATTTAAAAGCATTTCACAATAGTATTTTATCGCTTAATTTTGTTTGCTTAATTCAAAAACTTATAAATTTATATTTTATGGAATTCATTCATTAAGAAGGTAGTGTATATAGAATTACCATGCAATGTCACCTTACAAAATTCTCCTTTGTTTAGATTCCTAATGGGAAAGTAAAATAATACAATTTAGTTTAACAAGCACTTCATTTTTCAAGAAACATTGAAGACAAGGAATGGTCAAGGGGATTTTCTGAAATATCCCTTAGGTCAGGATTTAGTGATTTATTCAACTTAGTTTTGGAACAAGAGCAGCCAAGCCAAACTGATAGCACGCTCCATTTAACGCTACAAATTGATTGAATTATTTTAGGTTATTTCAATAAAAGTCCTATAAAAGAATGAATATAAATTAAAATCAATTTTTACCAATTGATTTTCGTGAAAGTAAAAAAAAATCTAACAGACACACAAAAGTATCTTAACATAATTACTCTCCTATAACTAAAGAGTGTGCTAAAAACTGTTCCATAAAAACGTAGAGAAATTCCCCTCATAAAAAATTGCAATTTTTAGTTATTGCAAAAAATCTGACATTTTATCTATAATTTTAAGGAATTTAGACTTAAAACTCGATAAATTACCTTTGGCTTAAAGTTAGTTTACCTTAATTACCAAAAATTAAGCTAGTTTATGCTTTAAATTACCGAAAATAACCCTATTTAAAGTCAAAATGGCGGAAAATAAAGGGTTTTTGGTATTCATTTCCGTACGCTATTTTTAAATATCTCCTCCTTTTATCCTTCTTGATTTGACCTCCATACATCTTCCCAAGGATCACGAACTTTATGCATCCCTGCTGAAGACTAATAGAAACAGAGAAACATTAGGAACACTTCTTAATTAACTCAGTTGACTTCAATTCCAACAAGAATCAAATATCTAGGCTAATATAAGGCGTAAATTTAAAAAGAATTTGAAATTAACTTTTCTTTTACTCAGAATTAATTTTTCTAAAATCCAAATCGGTTTTTGAGATAAACTGAATGAAAAAAATAGCAAAAACTTTCTTTTTTCAAATAAGATTTTCTACAAGTTTTTCCATTTTATCGAATCAATTAATTATTTTTAAAAATCTTTTCTAAAAGCCTTTTGATTTAGAAACGAAATGAAGAGAAGACGGTTCCCTATTTTTCGGATTCAGAAGTTTCTGACATAAGTAAAGGCCATAAAAAGCATTTTATTTATACTAAGAATAAATATTTCGAAATAGCGTTGACGTAAGTGTTGTTTATGTAGAGCCTTCTATAGTCTTTTCGGTAGTTTATATTCTTTGCCAAAAAAGTGCCATTTTGAGTAAAGCATAATCGAAGTTAATTCGAGGTAATCGTTATTCCAATATGAAATATGTCTTTCCATTCATAAGACCTTTAATAATGAAATTTTCAATTTGTTTTGAAAACAATCGTTCCAACAGTTCTTGCAATTATTGATTATTTGCTCAAATTGTGTCTTTCAAGAAAATGTCAAATAATAATTCAATTTTAGTAATAAATGGAATAAGAATATGATTTAAGGCAAAGTCATGTGAATCACAGTAGTTAAAGCCCTGTATTACAAACACATAAGAATCATATGAATCGCAATTTTTTGTTAATAATTGAGTTCTTTTGTAAGAAACAAATTCAGTTTATTAACCGTTTGTCGGACACAATAACAGAATAACTATGGCTTCAAATAATCTTATTTAATGAAGTAGTTCATTGATTTATTGCTCAGATATTGGTAGACATGGGATCTATTTATTTGTTAGAAATTAATTTATTGCACTTTCCTTTGATAAATTGATAGAATATAGCGTCTCAAAATAATAAACCAATGAATCAATTTTTGCCACAAATCATAACATCGATTGAAAACCAAAATTAACCTTTTTTGTTGAAAGAAATGCCATAACAATAAAGTTTCCCCAAAATTCTCTCTCTCTCTCTCTCTCTCTCTCTCTGCAGACCTAAAGTTATAATAAATAATAACTGAAAAGTGAAATTAACTCAACTGCAATGCCAGTCCTTTAAATAAAAAGCTTGAAGGACTGGTAGCTAAGCCATAGCTACGGCTGTCCAGAACCTTATTATTTTTCAATTGTTATTATTAGTAATTAAAAGACAACAAAATAAGCTTTAAAACAACTTATGAACAGAAAATTCAATGAAATTCTTTTAGAAAAAAGAGAAAATATTTTCAATTTATATAGAAAAACAAGGTTTTATGAGTCAGTACTTAGTGTTCTTAAAAACCAATTAATTTAGTTCTTCTTCTCTAATAACTTAGAATAAAATCAAAAGTTAAAGCTCTTTAAACACTGAAATTAAATGTAAAAATTAAATTTCTTTTTGAAAATTATCGGAACTTTAAATTAGAGACAAAATTATTTAATTGAAAATCACATTAAATTTGTTACAGAAATCCAAAAAAAACATTTGATGACTGTAAAAAACTCTCTCTCTCTTATAGACAACGACTGTAAAAATAGTCAAAATATTCCTAATAAAAATCAAATCTTGAGTCATTAAAACTGAAATATACAAAATCTTATTCTCAAATACAACTAGAAATTAAAAAACAACAAAATTACCTATTATTATTACCTTTGTTTAAATCAGCTTCAAACTTATTTGCATTTTTAAAAATATTTAGGAAAATAATTATACGGTGATTTAAAAATAGTTTTTTATGAGTTATTCGCTTATAGACAAAACCGGCTATAAACAACCAATTTTTAAAGCACCAAGGAAATTTTTATATCCGGTTTATACTGTATTTATTATACTCTATTAAATGATCGAGTAAATTATTCGGAAAAAATTTATATAAATTGAAAATTGATTCACAATTCCGTCCATTAATCGTGAAAAACATGAAAATTACATTTTATTCTTCATTAAGACTAACATAAACTTATGATGTGAAGAAAAAAACCAGAGGATCAGAGGATAGGACACAAAGACTAGTGTTTTTTTTGTTATTATTTATCAATAAATATATTTTTTTTCAAAGACTGTTCACATATTTCGGGGTTTAATTTCCTGATAATATAAATATATCAAAGAAGACTTGAAACACTTTTATTCTATTTAACACTCATTTAATTAATGATTTTCAGATATGATTATTAATAATACAGAGACAGAGAGTCGGCTCTAAATATGTATTAAACCAAAAACCTTTTCTTCAGAATAAGCCTGGTTTGAAAAACAAATTCGTTTCCATTCAAAAGGGAGTCTTTAACTCAAAGCAATCTATGATTTAATTCAAACGTTTATTCAATTAGAAGATAATCAAAAAGGTTTTGCTCAAAATAAAAGTAAAACTTATTAGAAATAAATTTGTTTGAGTCAATGGAAAAATAAATTGCAATAAAATTGTGATTAGTTCAGTTTTAAATGAATTCAAGCCTCTGATAATCAATTATTAACTTGGAAAATAATTTTTTATATATATACGTGCATGGATTTTAGCAGCACTTATTTGCGATTCATTTAATAAAAAGTAAATTGAAAATTTAAAATTTTTTTTCTTTGATTTGAAATCAAATTAAAACCTATTTATAACCAAAAATGAGTGAAAATATAGCAAATCACTTAATGCCTTTCCCTCGGCCGAAGAAATCAGAACTAAAATTCCTATCCTAAGTTTACCAGATTATTTGAGAATTATCTTTTTCAATTAGTGACTAATTTTAAAATTTTTTTTCTAAATTTGAGTTAATCATTATTTTTGAACCAACGAATCTTTGAATAACAATTTCGTCAAATAAGAAGATCTAAAATAATTTAAAAGTGAAATTTTCAAAATTCAACTCACATTTCAAATGGGGAGATACCGACACTTAGGAGAGGTGGTTCACACAATAACACAATCAGATGCTAAGAACTTTTTAAATGAGTTTTGAAAATGTGTTTTTATAATCGATTAAATCACCCAAAAAGTTGTCCAAAAATCACCCAAAAAAGTGGTCGCAAAAAATCTGTTCAGAATAAATTTGAATTCTTTGAGTCAATAATAGAGTCAGTGAGAAGAACTGTAAGTCCGCTTTTGGCTGACGGTTGAACACAAAACTGAAAAACAGGTCTGAAAGCAGCTCAAGAGAACTGCTGAGCTGTGTGTGTGCAGAGAGCGACTGCAGTAAGAGTGGGCGCTACTCCTCTTAACTCGAGCTGATTGCTCTCTCGCTGTTTTCGCTTAAAAGTTTATTTGAGGACCTTTATTGCCATTACCACCCATAGCCCATAGCACTGTCCGGCCATATCCTCGCCCTTGGTCAGCTCCACACCCTTTTCCACAATTCTTCATTCATTTATAACAAATATTGCAGTCGATTTGTTTCGCGTCATTTCAAAGACTGATTCGACTATAGAATTCTTAGGAAATGTTTTTGACCCTAAAATCACTTCAAATCTATTTCTCATTCTTTTCTCTTAAATAATACAAAACCATTTTCGGCTAAAGTCCTTCACTTATTCCCCCCTTTTCTCACAAACCACTGATTACTTTATTCCTTACCAATATATATATACCGTTCCTTTCTATCTGTTTGTAGTCACGTCTAATAAGACATATATTATTTTAAAGTATTTATAGTTTTCTATAAAATTCGGATTCTTCTGTATTTTAAAGTCGATATTATAAACCGATTTAGAAAAGTATTTATTAATTCTTATTATTATTTTTTAATACCATATTTAACGGAGAATTATCTCAAACATCATTTCAAGTCAAAAAACAAAATGACAAAAATGTTGTAATCTATTGGAAAAGCTTTGAAATGAAAACTAAAAAAATTTGGGCGAAAAAAATGTTTTTATCTGAATATTACCAGTTGCGAAAGTAATTGCGCTGGATGAAAAATTTAATAAATAAAAAACCATTTTAGTTATTGAAAAGCTATTTTGGTCAAAGAATAACAAGTATATAAAGAATAAGTTTTATGCAAGAAGTGGTGTAAAGAGATATCATAAGAGAAAAAATATGCTTTGAATTCAAATCATTCAATAGTTTTTTAGGCACAGAATTGGAAACTCAAACCGAAAATTTGGAGTCAAAGAAGACCTTTCTTGGCTTTTATTTAAAGGCATTCAGTGGCGGATCTAAAACGTTGGCCACAAGTAATCCATCACTGGTTTGACACAATCTCTGCTAAACTATACCATACTTCCCTCATATTCTGTGCCAATGAGTCAAATAAACAAAAAAATATCAGTGAAAACCAAAAAGAAGTTTTTTCCGCTTTTCACGCTTTTGACCTCATTCTGAGTGATATCTATATCACTGCTATTTTAATAATGAAAATTTATGCTAATTTTTAGTCTGAGCCGACTCTTGCTCTCTGGCAGTATCTGTTCCTTCAAATTTATTGTAATCCGATATATAACTACTAAAGGGTAGGCCTAACTTCTGTTGTTATCTACGAACTTCTATTGTAATTCTGATTGATTTCCTAATATTGATCTATTCATTAATGGCATTCACTATTGAACATCACTATCAAAACACGTACAGTCACTTACCGTTATTCGCAACACAACCATTCAGTCATTCATCAAATATGAATAATTGATAACAATTTCTCTGATTGTTTTGATAATATTCAAAAGCATATTTTTGCATTTTCTCAAAAGTTACTAAATCTCTAGCGCAACAAGTCAAGGCTATTACTTTATATTTAATTTCAGTTTAAAAATTACTATCACGAAGATCTATAACATAGGCATAATTTTTAGGCCCTAGGGATACAAATTTAATACACCTTGCGTCGATCCCATATCCTTTTTACCATATCGCTTATCATTTCGAAATATTCATCGTATCTATTGACAATTTTAACTTTCGGCTGATTTGGTCTTTGAGCTAGTTTACCCCAAAAGTTATTTAGCATAATCTTTGCTAGAAACCGTAATGCTTCATTTTTTTTATTTTTTCGTATTCCTAATTTATACCTTCGTTAATAGCATAATCAGTTATATATTTGTGTTTGTTTTCTACTGTATTTAACCAAGAAGGCCATCCAGAAGATTCTTGTTTAACTTTAAGCCACATATCAACGTATTGTTTAAATAAATCGCTAGAACAGACCTCTAACCTGTAGTTTAAGACTTGGTAAATTTCTTTTATTCTTTAGCCTCTTTGTAAAACTTTCTTCAATTCTTCGGTAGTCCAAGTATTAATCATATCTCTATTTTCACAAAACACATTCATTGATTTTTATTTCTGCACAATTCAAACATAATGGAAATAAAAGTTTATGATGAACTACAAAAGGTAGTACTGGAAAATACAAATTTTTAGGCGTTTCAATTTTACACTTAATGAAACCAAAATATGAATTCAAACTATAATCAAAGTTTTCATTAATTACTTGAGGATGAC
>JAQIWP010002481.1:0-10856 GCA_034695525.1 Euzetes globulus
CTCTCTCTCTCTCTCTCTCTCTCTCTCTCTCTCTCTCTCTCTCTCTATCTTCCATTTCATAAATTCTGTTCCTATCATATAATTTTCATGGATATGTCCAAAAGCTCAGTGCATCTGCTCTATAAAAGGCGTGGTCGTGAGGAGGTGTTGCCGGCACTCGATTTCCTTCGGGTGCATCGCTCTGATAGCATCAATCCATAGCGCACTAGTAATTGAGTGCAGCAGTGATTGCAGTCTCCATCATCTCATTGATTGTTGGGCCACACCATTGCCTTAGCTCTAAGAGCACAGAATAGCATCCATTCTCTCTCTCCCCTCCGCTCACTTTCCATCAGAGCACTGGTACTTTAATGGACCAAAACTGCTAACAAAAATGGAATAATCAGTGATTGTCTCTTAACTGCAAACATGTTTTAATATATTCTTTCTTTTTTTTGCATTAATGATGAACAGAACAGCATATGCCAAGTGCACAATGCTATTAAATTTCAAATTGAGTCAGTCTTGTGTTCATTATGAGCTCAATTCGTTTGTTTTGATAATAAATCAAAAAAATATTTCATTTAACTTAATTTAAAAGTTAAAAAGATTGTTCTCAACTCTTTTACAAGAATTTTATAGTTTTCGTTAATAAGGAAAACAAATTCAATGAATAATTCAGTATTTCTGGATTCTCACGGTTTTCACGTTTGAATTTTATGTCTTGTTTTCTAGCAAATAATTTTAAATTACGACTAATTTGGTGCCAACAAAATGACTCTAAATTTCAATTGAATTTAAAATTTTATTTCTTTCACAACAAACAAAAAGAAGGAAAACATAAAAATTAGCGGAAATTTATTCTTTCAATTTTAAGAGCTTTTAATTCTGTGAGAAATAAATAACTAATTGACAGACGTTTCTGGCAAAGAATTCAAAATGAGTAGAGTATAGCACAGTTTAATATTATGCTATTAAACAATAAAGTTATCTTGATCATATGATTGTCGCGCTTTCATGAGCATTAATTTCATATTTTCGTGGAAAAAGTTATCTAATTTTCAATGTTAATGATTGTTATGGAATGAAATGAATTTTGATTTCGTGATGATTACAATGATTTTTGGAGTCGAAAAGTAGCACCAATTGGACGATATTTGATGTAATAATTCTTACAAAATGTTTTTGTCACGTAAAGTGCCGTTTCAGTCACGCCATACACACCAACTGACACAAAACCACTTTTATCCGTCAACTCTTTGCACTGGTTATACATATTCCGAGCCCTTTTGGACATAGCCTGACATCAGCGCTATTACGCTACGAACAGCCATTTGTGAAGCGATGGCACCCTTTTTATGATTCACTCTAAAAAATTGTATAATAATAATCATAAAGTAATATATTGTATGTATGGATGAGCTCTAATATTCTATAATAGATTAGAGGTATCGGCACAGCCTCAGTCAACTGAACACGCGATATATCTGTCCGGCAATAAATATCTGGTTCGGTTTCAGTAGTGACACAATCATTTGTGTCGATAAATGAAACTCATATCAAATAATATAAAAGTGATTTTTGTTTTCTATTTGTGGGACACTATTTCTAAATCGCTTTATCCACGCGAATACAAAATACGTAACGAAAACCATTGACTTATATATATGTGACAAATGTTTCCTTATTTTTATTGCCACACAGTTCTTATGTCTATTAGTTTTGCTTTTCATTCAAAATATTTTCAACATTCGCACTGATTTTTAGACCTAATTTGAAAATCATCTTTTAATTGAACATAAGTATCGCAACACACGTATTGAGAATTACCGCTTCAACCAAAATAAATGGCTTTTGCGAATGTCATTTAATTTACTCATAATATTATTATATACCCTTTCAGTTATCCAGCTAATTTGGTGTAATTGTTTCTAAATTACAAGCTTTTATTGTTTTTAATTCGTGAATTTTTTATGAATTTAACGATTTTTCTCCTGATTTTCTTTTGTTTTGTCAGATAATTAGATTTGGTTTCAACTCTTAATTTGATTTAAAAATTTCATGATAGTGGAGTGGGTTCACCCCTTTGGGTCAGTGCTTTCTACTTAATAACAATCATTTTTTTATTGGGAAAATTTCTATTGTTTTCTAACTTTTGTGGTAAATTTTTGATCTTTATAAAAGTTTCCAGCAAAAAAACTTAGGATTTTTTTTTTCATTTTTAGACTAAGGTTTCCCACACTCACCAAACATATGCTGTGCTATTGAAAGCCATACGTGAGTGGAAGCCATCCACTGGCTGTGTGTATCTCAGAAGTGTTTATATTAATTAAATATCGACAGAAGAAGTATTTTATTCAAATTAAGTAATTATTTAGATTTAAATCTGTTTTTAATAAGCGTTGACACAAAAAGCATTAGACATTAATTTACTTCTAAATTAAGCCTTAAATATAATAATATGCTTCGAAGGGAAGGGTAACAAAAAATCTCTTCGATATTAATATGTTTTCTCATGTGATTCCGGAGATTTACTAACAGAAAAAATGGCAAGAATTTGTATCTGGGGCTACGGAAGAGTTAAATTCTGCTGTCATGCACCGTGTAATCATTTATGGTACTAATACAACCCAGAGTATTCCCTTTCCAATAACATATTCTGCTAATTATTTCCTCTCTAAATTAACCTTTTCTCTAATGGCTTTGTCTCTATCTTTCTCATAATGACAGCAATTAATAGACAATCAGACAAAACAGATATTTACGGTTAAACTCTCAGTTTTTTCCAATCTTTTGTTCGACAAATCGATGATTTAGAAGAAATGTTTTCTTTTGCGAAACAGAATTTCATTCAAAACGAATGTTACGTTTAAAATACTAGTCCTCTAATTATCAAAGACTAATAGTCTGTGTGTTCTGTAGTTATAGATAAGAATCTGCTTTTAAATTGATTGCTATTTATATCACTGGAAAAGATCTCATGAAATAAAGACTGAACGAAAAGAGAGGCCAAAAAAATTGAAATAAAACTTTATTTATACGAATGAATGTCTTAATTGTTTATTCATTGCACGAATTGTGAAAACAATTTTTCATTTTGCAGTGTTATGGAGTCGCTCTGGTTTTTGGTCTGTAATGAATTCCGATTGTGATGAATGACAATCAAATTAATTTTCAATCAAATTAACAATTATTAGGAGACTAACGTTATTTCTCCAATGGCTTCTCTCATACCTTTTCCCCCCAACACTCGCAGCGAATATTGTTTTGAATATAAAATTAGTTATGTATCAGATCTGATGATCGGTTCACGTCGACCGGAATGTTGTGTCAAAACTGCATACCTTATATGACTCACACCACAAATCATTTTTGATTGGCACCCAAATTATGTATATCATCAGCAAAACCACAACACAATTCATTTGATTTTTCGCACAGAATTTCAGTATTTCGTGAATAAATTTGATTAAAAAAATTGCAAAATTTCTGTTTTCCAAATTGAATTCTGTCCCCTCCTTCCCCAAAGTGTTGAAGAAATTAGACCAAGTTTTAATTAAATATCTATGAATTATTTTGCATCTATTAATTTAGTTTAATTCAAACATGTTTTCTTATATTTTATTTGAGCTTTATGCTTTAAAGCCAGCTTTTCCTTGCTTAGCTTCTTGCAAGTTTTCTCTGTTAAATGCTTTCAGTTGTTCCAGAAAACTTTTGGCCAGCATTGCTACAAATGATTGAGTTGTGCGCAAACTTTGTTTGAAATCTCACATAAATTGATGGCAGACCAATCTATAAAGATTGTAGTGATTAGCACTCTTGATCGTTCTATTGCACAACGATATTCAATTCGCTAATCGATTATTGAAAAGACTTATTGATAAACAAAACTAATTACTCTTCCATTAATCATTTTGATACCAATGTCTATGTCTTTGACTGCGCTGTGAAAGTAAAACCAGATTTTTATCACTTATTTTCTTAAATCGTATTAGAAATGAATTATTGATTGCTATTTTCCAGTGAATTATATTTTACCTTGAACCTAATTCCACTTTGATTATTTATTAAATATTTTATAATTTTATTTAGAAATTCAGATATGAATTACATGAATATATATTTTGTTGAGACATCTTTTTTTATTCGACACTTTTTCCTTCAATACCTAATCATATCTTTTTTGGTTCGCAAGTCTTAGTCTATCGATTACAGGGACAGAGCAGACATACCTCTAATAAATGATGAGAATATTTGGTTTATCTCATTCTCACGTATGACTGAATTTTAAAATGATTTTTTTCGGATGATTTTTCAATGTTTTCGAGACATTTTTTAACATATTTTTATCAGAAGTGAGAAGAAACTGGAATTCATGAAAAATCATTTGGAAAACGGATATTTCCAGACCTGTGTCTTCAATCGATTTCCATATCAAATGTTTTTCGCATCAAATGTGTTATTTCAGAGAAATTATACAAATATTAAGTTATGTCTCAATCGGTTCCCACAGTAGCTATAAATTGCCGGTTATTTTGACAATAATTAATAGGTTGGAGTCCATTGAATCGATGAATAGCTGAGTATTTGTTGTAAATCTAGACTTCAAAACTAGAATTACATTAGAGAACAGAATGGAAGATCAGTTGTGGTTGTCATCAGAATAGAGTTTGTCTTTCAAATAATTACTGGTCTGTCATAACAATCAAACAGAAGCTGTGATCTTCTGATTTAGTTGAGTCATATCAGAGATCAAATGAGATGTTGATTGAGTTGTCTTCATCTGAATGTCAGCATTAATACGAGTGTCAGTATTGGCCAAAGAGCAGCTCTGATTGACAACTGAGTGAATCAGAAATGCCTGAAAGCGTTTAGTTTGTTGTCGCCTTCACCAGCAAAAAAGGGACTCAGACCTGATTTGGGCGTTGGTCTGCCTGTTCTTCCCTTCGATATCAATAAGAAAAATATATATTTCTGTTAGAAAATCACTAAATTAAAAATGATTTATCCATTTGTGTTGAATTGCATGAAATAATCGATAGGTTATAGATTTGTGAGAAAATCTTACCTCAAATGCATTCTTATCAGTGATTTTGAGCACAAAAAATAAGTTTAAAGACTAAGCATTTGAAACGCAAACTAAGTATTAATTCTTCGATTGATTTTGCGATTGATATCCACTCGAAAATCAGTCAAATGTCAGACTCGAAGTCAATTCATTTTAAAATAACATACATTTGAAGAAAAATAACTTACTATTCGACACAACATTTCCCATAATTTTTTATTTTTTCCTAAAACTATGTTTATGGCTGAAGACAAGTCTCCAGGTTTAGGGCCGAGTGATGACAATCACTAGACTATAAGTCTGTGCTGACGAGCATTCAAAACCCTATTAATTGTATTGGTATGCAAATAGTCTATCATTTAGACTTCAATTACACACTCAACACAAAAATAATGACATTCACTCCGGTCTATACTGTAATGAATGATTTCAACGCGATTTCGTGTGCCTTTGTGTCTTCCTCTTCAGCTCACCAGAGCTAATATTTTATCAATTCTCAAATTAACAATAATATTCAACCAGTTATTTTTAAAAAATAAAACAAAAAACTATGAGAATCCAACCTAATTCACAATAATTATCAATCCTTAGACACAAATTATCAATCTTTTGGAATTTCTCTCTCTCCCTCTCTCTCTCTCTCTCTCTCTCTCCCTCTCTCCCCTCTCCTCCGGTTTATTACTAATAAACGTTTATTATTTCGGAAAAATATAATTTGAATAAATTATTTAACAATAAAACCTGTAATTTATATCTTTCCCATGACTTGAAGTAAAAACGTTTAGAGTTTTTAATTTCAATAATGAATAGCAATTGAAAAAACATTTGTTTGATTTCAATCGGATTCTGGCCCTCTCTTGAGTAGCATTTCTATTCATAACTGGTTTTGTGCGGACATCCATTCAATTGTATCTTACAATTAGTTTTGCAGTCCAAATATGCATCGATTTAATTGAATTTGATTACAATTTGCTCTTTTAATGAGAGCTCTATTACATGACATTTGAATAATTTAAACATTACTTCAATGCTCTAATAAATGGTCCAAAAAAATGTATGTTTGGATAATTTGGTGGAATATTTGTTGTTTTGCATATTTATTGTATTGATTGTGTCAGCACTGGTCTAATGCCAGTAATGGCCACAATTATAATACAGAGATCCGTTAACCACTGTCTAATAAATAAATGTACAAGTCCATTATCGCTACATCACTTCTATTACCTTACCATTAAATTCTGGGCTGACAGTGCTTTTCCTATGCCTTTCCTCTCATTTATTTCATTGAGTTTACTCTCACTTTTATTCTGGTATCTCTGTGTTCACCACAAATATATTCTGGAGCCGACTCTCCGCTCAAATATATGCTCTAATGGTTGGCTGCCTTTTCATGCCTTTGCCAATACGTTCTGTGTGTGAGTGCAGGTGTAGAGTGAGTCAGACACCAGTTCCTAATAATGTATGCATGAAAGAGACAAAAAATAACACAATTCTCTTTCTCTGATACGACTAATACATAGACTTCCACTCAGTCCTAAATATTAATTAAAGGCAAACACACAGAGAGACCGAAAATTATTTCTTTTGGACTATTATTTCATTCTTCTGTGAACTGCTTTCCAACAGAAAAAAAGTTCATTCATTCGTATGATTTTCAATGTTTTTATTCACTCAGGTATTCATTCAGGAAATCTAATCAATAAATTTTATCGATTCTCCGGCTCTGAATAAAAGCTCAGAATAGTAAGCAATGAAGAAAAGTCTTAATTCAAAAGAGAAGGAAAAGTTGATAGCATTTAACAAAAGTATAATTTTCAGACAATAACTCAGAATAACTGTATTTGATTTGATCGATAATTTTACTCCCAATGTTTGTTATTGACGTTTAGCACCGGTATTGCTATAGAGTGTCATTTCAGGCATCGTTATTGTGTTTGATTTTTCAGTCCATATCCATATCCACAGACCTGTCCTCATATTTTTGGATGAATTAAAAGTGATTTGATTTGAAGGCAATCTAATAATGTGATGTCTAATCTGCTTAATATTTATTATCTATTGATTGGCACAAAATGGATAGTAATTGCATTTTATTTACTTTGGCTGTCATTATATGCGACTCCAACTCATACTCAATATTAACTGGAAGTTAGGATCGATTGGATGGTTGAGTCAGTTCTCCGCTCAGACCATTCATTGCCTTATCTGTAATAAATGGCAATGGAGTAGTTTTTATTGGTCTTATTGTTGTGGGTATTGGCAATAATTCAGGTATTGTAGTCAAAGCAGTACTGAAAGCTTTTATTGTGTTGGCCCTACTTGTGCTCTATTATGAAGTCGCCGTAGTCTATATGTCGGCGCTCTGTTGCCCAATGTTATAGACATTGTTAGTACCGTTCCAAAGCAGTGGGGGAACCAACAAATTGACTGAAATGATACATAACACTGAATGACACAGGTATTGAATAGCTTTGACTCTGGCGCTGATGTTAGGAGTCTCTCATTCAATGCTCTTTCGATATGTGTATACACTTTTCAATTCAATTTGTTTTGTATCGAAATAATAAATCATTTGATTGTTGTCTTATATTCTTTGGCAGACAATTGGCTAACAATTAATGTGTTTCTCGATTACAGCCATTAGAGTCAGCGATCAGTCTTTGTCTCGTTTAGACCTTTGAGGCATCAAAACTCTCATTAATATTTGTGGCAAATCTATTCCATTCACTGTCAATGCCATCCATTCAGGCGTTTGATTCACATTTTCAACATTGAAATCGCGAGAGAGAGAGAGAGAGAGAGAGAGAACAATACAACTGTGAAAAATTGTTTTGATAAGTTTTTGAAAAATAGTGGCACTGATAGGTCTGTGATAGGCCCTAAATAGGTCTTATACTGGAAGACCAATTACCAGAATTATTTGTGGACCAATCTTTAGAATGTCATTGTTGTCATCTAAAGAAAAAAAAACTTGTTCTCATATAAAGGAACTGCACTTCATTTTATGTCAGATCAGTTTTGATACAATTTTTACATTTTATTACTTTTCTTCTGTTATTCTTTAAAAAGAAATGTTTTGTGAAGAAAATATTTTCCTTTGGGATAATATCAGTTCAAATGAAAGGTATAACAAATCAGTAAATTTCATTAGAAATACACTTCAAAAGAGTGTAATTTATTATCTTTTATTTGCTGACAATTACTATTCCAAAAGTGTATTACTCGAGGAAATAAGGTTTTTTTTTCATTCATATTAAATAAAGTCAATAATAATTGCATATCTGCACAAATGTTGTTCCTTAATCTTTTATAACCAGTGTCATTGATAATCGCAAATTACTTTATGCGCATAAAATTTTTATTTAAAAGTATATTTATTGTAAACTTTGATCACATTTGTGATAATGTTGCCTAATTTAACCTTACTTAATTATTTATTATTTTCAATTAACAGTTGCGTTACATAAGGAAAGGGAACGTATTCAAGGTATTCACGAGTCCATGGTTCATCATAAATCTGCGCCCAGGGAGCTCCTTTATCCAGAAGCGCAACTGGAAGGTGATCTCATACTTCAGGTGAGCACTACTTCAAAATAGTTTATGCAAACCATCTATTAAACAACTAATTCATTGCTTTCAAATCAATTGAATTATCGATATGTTATAAAAAAGCATTCAAACAGGGCTTTGAAACGACAATAACACTCCTTTGCAGCAATAATTCTTTGTAATAATCAAATGATTCCAAGCTCATACATGATTTTTTATCGTCAATTTAAGCAATAGATTTTTATTTTACCTTAATCAACTTATTTTGTTCAATAATTAAATTCATGATACTTTTTTGAACAGTGTTCCTGGATTGGAGGGGGGGTTAAAGACCAAATTATTTGATGTGAATCTTGGTTACTTGCATTACTTGACAGATCTTTTGTTTATTTTCGATTCTTATCGTTTTGAATACATGTTTTATTAGAATCCAAAGCAAACTCTCCTCGTAATTATTGATATTAGTGGAGAGAGCACTGCCTTCCCATTCATGCTTTCCTCAGACTTGCCTCTCTATTTGAGATTCATATTGACTTTTCTATTGCAATACTGGCTCTCAATGACATGAAAGTCAATAAATGTATTTCTCATTTCTATTAACATAATTGCAAATATAATTTGATTGCAAATGAGGCGAACGTATAAATGGCTAACTCTTAAACAGCCATTCCTTTTAATAGTCATTAATTTAATAGAAAGAATAAATGGATAGAAAAATTAGAAGAAAAAGGTATTTTTTACTCAATGTTACCATAGAAATAAAGAAACATTTCTTTAATACGCGAATAAGTGTCTTAACAAAAGTTGTTTTGTTATATATTTGGCTCAATTTTGAACAATAATTTGCTTCAACCGCCCAATTGATGGCTAATGATTTCAGCGGCGATAAAACGGAAGTCAAACATTTTTTTTGTTATTTAGGAAAATGAAAAAAATTAATTTTTGAATGTCTGCCCACTTTTATTCTCCAATGAATAGTTTCACTCAAAAAGTTATTGTTATCCTCTAAAGACATTATTACATACGATATAACAAAACAAAACACAATTTCTCTATAATAATGAGCAAGTTATTGTAGGTGAGAGTGAGGGAGGGAGGGAGGGGAGAGAGAGAGAGAGAGAGAGAGAGAGAGAGAGAGAGAGAGAGAGAGACGGGGTTTTTACAGAGCATTTGGTATGTCTGACCTTAACAATTGTCGCACTCAGTCAGTCACGCATAACAAGTTTGCAGTGAAATCCGCTTAAAATACTTAGGATGAGAGACCAGACATCATAACACCGATTCATAAACGTATTGGAACTTTGTTTCTGACTTTCACTTAGTTTTTAGCCCAAACTATAAATACATTTTTTCAGTACCTATTCTTTTGATTAACTTTTAATGACTTTTTCTGTCTAACAGAAAATTTTTGTTATTTTTCGGATATGAATTGCGGTCATAACAGACCAGTTGTTTCCGGACAGTTGTCCCTCAAATAACTTATTAATGATCAGAGTATTGCCAAAATATTTATATCGGATGAGACCATTGTTTTATTCCCCATTTTTAATGACATTTATCTTGTATAAATATCTTATTTAAGCTCCTTGACTTTAAATGGAAGTGGTCATTTTTTAAAGAATCAAAAGCAAATTTTAAAATCAAGGTAGATTTTAAAATTTAATAAATCAAGAGTTGCCTTGGACATTCATTTTAAGGGTCAATTTAACTAAAATCATTGTCGTTTCATGACCCTGTTCGAATGCTTATTTTTTTTGTCTTACAATTATCTAAGTACAATTTATGAATTATTTCAGGCACTGAACGGATTCCTACTCATATTGACCTGTGATGGAGAGGTGTTCTACACTTCACATACTGTCGAAACCTATCTAGGCTTTCATCAGGTAATTTCATTTTGATAATTAACCAACTTGTGATTAAGATTGTCATACTTGAGATCTAAAGGCCTCTAATTTAATGCCGGGTCTCTGCACTGTATTTTTAATTTAGATTCTTGCAACACCAACAAATTAAACTTGCTGTTTGTTTCAATTCTTTACAAAGCTTACATTTTTTCATCAGTTTTTTCGTTATGCCTGTCTATAAAATCAATTTTTATTCACCAAAACTGACCAAAATGTGCAGTGAATTTGATATTTAATGAAAATTCTATATTATTTGAAACTGAGAATCATTATTCATGAGGGAATATTAGCACCTGTCTATTGGGCTCTCTCTCTCCCTCCCTCTCTCTCTCCCTCTCGCAAAATAACAAATT
>JAQIWP010002482.1:0-10856 GCA_034695525.1 Euzetes globulus
AGAGAGAGAGAGCCAGAGAGAGAGAGAGAGAGGGAGAGCCAGAGAGAGAGCCAGAGAGAGAGAGAGAGAGAGAGAGAACTTGGAAAGTAGTTAAAGATTTTTTCTTTGTTTTTGGGTACAATACGCTCACGACCTACCAGTGCCGGCACAATATGACTTATGAGACATGAATCGCATTCAATTGCTGTTAATATCGTTGAATATATGAAAATTTAATTGTTTTAGAGTTGTTTAGAAGTGAGGCTATATATTAATAATATTAAATTGAATGCCTTTTCGTATAATAATATTACTGAAAGCTTTTATATTTTATTGATAGATAGGTTCACTCATTTGAGTTGAAAATTCATTGATGTATTTGAATAGCGCACAGAATTCAATATTCAAGAGCCGGATCTTTGCCGAAGAAAAGAAAGAATAATTAGTAATAAATGATGTTATCATTCATCAAAGTATTAGAAGAAGTGAACCAAACATTTTACTAAACATATTGATGATCGGTCTCTTGGTTTTGCATATTCACAAAGAATTCAAACTGTGGTAATCAATAGCCAACTAAATTGTTTATATTTCGATCTGGTTCAGTCTAGTATTTAGCCTTACTCACAGGGGGTCTGTTTTCCGCAAAATATTAACATTGAATTGAGTCGAAGCTCAAGATTTAAAAATCTGTAATCTCTTAAGCAGTTGCCCTTTTCTGCACAACATAAAAGACATGTACCCAGAGCTCTAACCTTGCAATTCGGTTTTGTCACACATTTTCTAGTTCATCGAGATTTTCAATCCAAGGCTCTCTGCAATCTTGTAAAGTTTAGACATCCCTCCTGGTTGTCAGCGATTCTCCAAACAAGACTATTAGAATAATTGCTCTTTTTGTTGCCAAAGCAGCACTTGGGCAACACCTGAGTAGAACCGGTACTTTATATTTGTTTGTGGTATCGAAAATTTATTATTAATATTATTTATAATATATATACATATATAAAGTCGTTAATATTATTACATAATTATCGGAAATTTCTTTATTGAACAGTGAATTGTATCCATGAGGTGTTGTCGCAAACATCCCATGGATTTCTAAAAGCCTGCGCTTTTCTTCTGTCAATTTTTCATAAACGCAGTAATCATTTATTGCTCGGTTAGAGAGTTATCGTGAGTTAAAATTTATTGCATTTAATGCTTTTTATGGTCTCATGTGATCTAATTTTGTAGTTTAGGTCTTTTTTGTTGTATTTTATTAATTGTGAATCCAATTGGAAACATATATCAGTTGTAATCGAGTAGAATATAAGTGTATTAAATAGAGAGCCAACAATATATATATTATTTAGTCTAATAATAATGTCAGTTATCAGGTTAATGAATTTTAGTAATGTTTCGCTTTTCTAACTTTTCTAACCAATTAAAATAATAATAATAATGATAATAAACTAAAGTTAGACCAAAAGGTAGAGAACAGTCTCACAGAGTTTTATTGCTTTAATTTAATTGTTTTGTTTCTCATTTCTGGCTCTCTTTCATTCATTTCTGAGTCATTCTCTGCTCTTTTTTTTTGTTATTTCATTTAATTTTCCTCTTATTCTGTCCCTCTATTCCACTACCAGTTCCCTGATTATTTTCGATTTGTAAATGATTTAGTAATGAAAAATTAGAAACACTCGCACTCATTGATATGAGAGAGAGAATGGCATATCTCTATCAATGAAATTAGTGGAAATTGGTATATAAGGCATAGTTAATGATGATGTTAACTTTGTTAACTTTTTCTCTATTATTAGTTGTAGTGATAACCAAAAAAAACTTCAAAGAATGAATAACTAATAGTTATTATTATTATTCGTCAATTATATGATAGAGTAGTATCTTATATGTAATACATTATTCGCAGCACTTGTTTAGGGATGTATTGCATTGTAATATACAATGAATTTATATTGTGTTCTGCGGCTAATACCGTCTGAATTGTTTAATCAGTGCTAAAGAAAGCATTTGAGTAACGCCTCATCGCTTCATTTGCCACAAAAATTGTTTAGCATTTTTAAAAGGTTTGTTGCGATCAAAATAATGTTATATCAGAACCTGTGTATGACTGAGTGAATGAACATGGCTATTGCGTGCTCTCCTCCATCATCATCAGCTCAGAGCACTTGAATAGCTTTTCTCTCTCAGTCCAGACATGAGGTCCGATCTGATAAACGCTTTTGATTATTGCCTTTGCGTTTGATTGCGATTCTCTCCTCTCGACTCACACTATCTGTTCGTCCAATTCAGGCATATTTCTGGAGGCATTGGGGGAGAGTCTAATATACTATTTTACGATCCCATTCATCATTTCTTTGCCTTTTAAAAGCATAAGTTTTGAGAAAAAGAAGAATTTAATGGACGTTATTTAGTGGCGTGTAATGAATGCCATTGTTATCCCATTCCCGTAGATATCTCTCAATCTTTGTGTCTGTCGTGCAATTGATTTGAGATGAGTGCCATTGCTTCCAACGCCAACACAATAGCCAATAGTTATGGCTATAAGAATGTAATTGCAATACAATAATAACAGTAATGATAATAGTTATGCAGGTATGGCCAAGGGAGGAGAACAGCCCTATCTTTGTTCAGGTTTGGCATCATCGATGCAGGAGTCAATCAATAAGAGTAGTTTAGTGCACTCAGCCTTTTCTGGTGAGTTTGCTCACACCCCCATCACTTTATCTTATGAGAGATGCTGTTTGTTAACTCTGGCCATCTCTGGTCTAATGAAAGAAAAGGTATTTCTAATGCTTTGCTAATCAAATGCATTATAACATTAAGAGAACTGAACTATTCATCTGATTATGTGATCAATTGAGGCATTCATCGCACAAATTATTTGGCTTCAGATAAGACAATCGCAAACTCAATAAATATTGTTTTTATTGCCCTATACTTATAATTATATACTTATTGGAAAAATGGAATAAAAACATTTTGAGCTAATCTTTATGATTCTAGCAAGAAAATATCATTCAACTTATTTATTATAACTTTAAATGATATTATTCTGAAATATAATTTCGGAATTTATTGGTTTTTCCCGAATAGATATCTCCAGGAATCTTATGTGCAATTATTTGCGATATGAAGTCATTCAGTCGATATTTGCCATTAATTGCATCCTTTTTAATGAATTTCATTTACCAATACATTTAATTCCCTTCAAAGACTTAATTTTATACGAATTTATTGCAGATTTTGAACTCAATTTTATCAAATATTTGAGTTTAAAAATAATTTATTTAAAATTATTTTTTAGTCTTAGTTTTTAAGATTTGGTACTTTAGTATTGTTTTCAATTGAATGCTAAAGACTTGAAATCACATAATATGACTCTTATTTAAGTGATTCATTGGTGAAATGTCGACTATTTTAACGGTTAATTACATAGTATTCAAAGGCATTATTTGCAAACACCTTAAGTGATAATTGTCTGGTTTAGTGATTCCCAACGCCTTTATTTGATTGACACTACATTTGAATACAGTATTCATCGCAACCTTTTTCTCATTCACTGATTCACTCATTCAATCACTCAATTCTTTAAAAATCTAGATTTTAATACTTATCTATTGATTCTGAGATCAGAAATCAAATTGTTTTGACGTCTTGTTTGAAAGTTTTGAAAAGTTATTGACATTTGTTTCGATGTTTTTTCAATTTCACAGTTTAACAGCTCTTTCCAGTCGAAAGTAAACTTTTTTTTATATAAACTCCTTTTGTTTGGGTAAATATTTTTTCCTTTAACTTAAAGGGAATATATTTATTGTAAATATTTATTCCGGGAATTGATTATTAAATAACTTGTTTGGCGTTTTCAAAGATAAGTCTGTATATGAGTCAGAGAGTGGGGGGCAGTCAAAAGGAGTTCATACTTTCATAATTCGTTTCGCTTGTGTTCGGCACTGATTTGTCTTTTTTATATTCAATACATTTTACAAACACTCAATAAGTCCATTGTAGTTTTTATGGAAAAAAAACTTGAATATGAGAGCATCGGCACAGCACATACCGATAGACAGATAGATAGACAAATGCACACGGATGGAGGACTGGTATGGAGCTAATACTGACTTATTGTCATCGGACTCACGATTGAAAGACACGATCGATTCATTAATCACTTATATATAGAGAGTAGAAATCGAGAAAAAATATTTGAAATTTTAAAAGATTGCAAAGTCTGATCGGTCGGATCCGACGGATCGAATTCTTTTTCTTCTTTGAAGTTTGTAAGAGCTCTCCCTCTTCTCAAAAAGGAGATTATAATAGTTAACAAATCGTGATTTATTAAAGCCACGAAAATTTACTTTAATTTTTTAATTCCATTATATTTTATAAGACAGTAATCATTTGGTTTGCAATAACCGATCGAACGTTAAGAGGCTTTCGATGAAAGTACCAGAGATTGAGAAAAGAGAAAGAAATTCCTTGAGTTGAGAGCTCTGTTTGTTAGCCGGTGTTCAGGAGTGCACTGATTAAGAAAATTTCAAAGAAGTTTTACTCATTTAAAGATGAAATTTGTCGACAAATTTTCTATAAATTTGCCGATTATTCTTGAATTTTCCTGAAACGTCGAAACCCTGACGCGAGCTAGGTCAAGCTTTGACCTCTTAATAGTTATAGTCATTTTGGTTTTGAGTGCATTTGTAACGACACTTAGAATTCAATTGAATCGACAATAAATTTTAAGTCGAATTCCTTATCGATGGAAGAATTTCAATCACTTTCATCGACTCTAATGATTGAACGCAATGAGACTCTGAAGAGAAGCAAAGCTAAGAAATTCTTCGGTTAAATATCGTTAGGAAAAACTGAGTCATAAATTGTAAAAAGAACTCAAAAGCGAACTAATATTGAGATTATGCCTGAATTACATTATCGCCAGTTAAGGCTTGTTTTGGGTGGTAATATCAATAAACTAAACTGAACTATCATATAAATCAGTTGAACTTCTTTTTCTTTCTTAATAATATAACTGAAATCACTGGCGAACTGTTGCTCTTCTCTTCGCTTCTCTTATTTTTCGACTTAATTTCTCCCCGTTTTTAATGTTTTTATCGTAGGAGTGATTTCTTGTGCGTTAAATATTGTATTTTATTATTTTTATGCTCTTCTCAAATAACAATATGTTTTCAAAATTGATTTTTCTTTGTCGACAAATGAATATTAAGCCTTAAAATGTTGCTTCACTTCAATTGATATATACTTTTAAGACATTTTCTTTCAACACATTTCCAATTTTGAGAAGTTTTGCAATTATTCGTGGATTACAATAGACTTGATAATTATTTTTTGTTAAATTGTTCAGGAAATAAATGTTTAAGACATTTTTTTAAATATCAAATTAACAATTATTATATGCAAAAACGTCATTAAAAATATGTCCTCTGATTATCATTTAATGACAAATTCTGTGCTTTGAAAACAAAGTTCACTAATATTGAGATAAATTATTCAAAGAAAAATTATGACATTTTATCAAATTTCAATAAAATCAGTTTTGAAAAGATAACAGTTCTGTATAATTAAATAATTAAAGCCATTTTTATTTTTATTCCCATTCATAATAAGATTTGATATTTAAATTCAGGAAAAAATTAATATGAATTCTGATTTCAAAATCGTTAAGTGTTTTGTCAGAAAAAATTAATTTTGTTTTGCGTTATTTCATTGTTCTTGAAATCAATCGGTCCTTAAGTATAGCTATAATTATATTCATTCTCTTATGGAAAGTAATATAACATATGATTTAAGTCTCCGTTTAATTAGAATTGAGTTTAATGACTGTTTAAAAAACTTATAAAATTAATTACTTTTTCGCTCAAAACAAAGTAAAGCCCAAGTATTGAATATCCGATGGTATGAAGTGCTTAACTACACATAAAATAGTGATCAATGGGTTTTTCAACGGATGCCTATTAAACAATAGTTTTTCCCTTTCGATTGCTATAAATAACAAAATCAAAGAGTCTTTTATTGATTAATCTTTTGCATTAAAATAGTTTATTTTGTGTCTGAAACAAAAGCAATTCAGTTTCTATCAGTTCATCGCTCCAGAGAGGAGGCGCTAATATTTTGGGAACTTTTCTTTGGTCTCACAATTAACTCAATAAAGACTATTATCTAAATTCAATTGTCTTAAAGTCTTTAATCACTTAAAAATGCTAATTATTGCGACCCTCAAAAATACATAGTTATTGCCAGAAAATATCTCATTCATAGACACGATATTAGAGTAGCGCTGAGTACCAGTGAATCACATTTTGGGTATTAATTTGGTGGCAATAAAAGAGGACCAAATACTAACCTTGACTTCAATGACTTCTATTCATATTAGGGACGAGTTTTCATTACATAACTTACCTGTTCTTTGAGTGGCGCTTATGAGTCCTGAGTCGTGATATTGTTGTGCGACTATACGATTCCCATACGATTTGACGATTTATATTACTATTTATTGCCATTTCGATGGAAAAATGACTTTTTCATAATTTATAGTTATATTGCTTTGAAATTCTTTCAGTCATTATCTATCAATTCGAGGGAATTTATTATATGGTATATATTGAGGCGAATAATTTTTTTTCCCTTAAAAACACAAATCATTAATTCATTGATTTTTATTCTGAGTTATCATTTTGGTGATTAAGTGGTTGGAAAAAATTATTATTGCAATGACACCAAAAAACACTGAGAAATTCATTTATTCATTCGATTGAACATAAATTGATGGCAAAAAATGCATTGAAAATATGAGCGATAAGAGTCTAGAAAAGAGTAGAGGAGTTGAGTTCATCTGATTTGTCTCACTCTAAAAAAATATAAACTTCGATATAAATCAAATATTTATTCGTTAGTCTTATATTTTATTAGTTCTCACTAATAGTTAGTTGAAAAAAAACTTAATGAGATTCAAATGCCATTTAATTCATTAATTTCTTTTACAGTATGGATGAGATCTGATCCGAATTTAATAAATAATTCAATTTTTATGACTTTATTCACCTATAAATAAGCGTTTCATAATCTAAAGGAAATATTTCTAATCTATTTGTCTCTCTTTTTTTCAACCAAAAGAGAGTTTAAGTGTCGATAAGTTTATTTTTGAGTCGAATAAATAGATCGACTCTTTTTCAATTCATTTCAATTCATAGATCTATTATACAGATATAGATTGCATAAAGTCAAAGATGGTTAGTCAGCAAAATGCCATTAAATGTTATATTTGTCGTTTCAATATTGCTTTCATCGATTCTATGGTTCGCATCTATTTTTAATTATATATAAAATCAAATAAAAACTTTTCTATTTATTAATATTCTGGATCTGATATCTAATTAATGCAAATCTATTTACAGTACAATCACCCAAACATTACTAATTTTTTTTTGTTAAAATCTTTTTCGATGTATTCTTCGCCTTCAGATTCATAATATTATTCGTATTATTATTATTAAATAAATTATCATTAAACTGAGCCGAGTATATATTTTAATCTTTACGTGAGAATGATTTTCAATTGAGTCTAATTGGCAACAATTTTCTGTGTTTGCGATAAACTGACTGTCAGTATATTATGCAATAACTACTCTTCTATTGTCAACCATTTCTCTCATTTGTTCGGTTTGGATGTTTGGCCAATAGATTTGCGACACAACCAGCAGAACCGAAATACCATGCAATCAAATGCATGTCCAATTGGGTCACTTTGAAGTTCAAAACTTTGTTCACTGATTGCTTGTCTTCTGTGCGACTGTAGAGTCAAAAGCATTGCCCGAATATATTAATTGTTTGGTTCTCATCGAGAGCTCAAAACAATTATGACAACAACCGATGCGTTTCATATGTCTTATGGTTTTACAGAATCATTATTATGAATAAGAATTTGATAGCCTTTCAGACGAATTATCTCTTCATTTAATAGTATCTGAAAATTTCATTTATTTTATGATAAAAACTTATTTATAATGAGTGCCATATTATATACCTTAGAGTTTGAGACAAATTACAAGTGAATGGAAATAATTGCTCGGTTTTTGGTTGTCGTTTAACCATTAATAGCAAGGATATTATGCATGAACACCTACATGTAGCCGATGGCCATTAGCCCCGAATCGTTTTCAATAGCCGTTCGCATAGATTATTGTTATTATTATGTATAATAATCTTAGAGAAAACCTGGTTTTTTGATCGGTCAGGCGCTCATCAAAATGAATGTTCTCACACAAGCCTTTGCACTGTAGTAGTTGGAGGACCAGTCAGTAATATATTGTGTTCTCAGTATTACGTATTGGGAATAATTCCCACTTTAATGGAGAAATAATTATCGCATATATTGCAGAGCAGTGGAGATATTGTCAAAACAAGATCTGTCTAATCGGTGCTCAAATATATTATATTTCTTATGGCTAATACTTAAAAGTGATTTCCGTTGCGCCTGAAGGGGCGTGTGAGTGACCTAACCCACTATGGATAGCGAATATCAAAATTATTAGAGACGTTCAGTTGCGTGAAAAGGATAGTCCTATTATAATATATCGTAATATCTATGACCAGATTATCACCAGTCGAGTCAAGTTCAATGAATTGTCTCAATCATTGTCTAACATTCTAATGCCTGTCCCTTCTGTTGATTGCCCAGAACAAAAGAGCATAAAAGCATAGCCCGGAGCCTTTTGTCATCGGCATTACTGGCGCTCATTATATGGCAATCATCGCTATTCTCGACGCTTCTTCTCTTTATATAATACATATTTAATATAATTTTCTTATTTTTCTAATATTCAAACTATCATTTCATAAGTCAGACCTCATTCGCAACTAATAATTTCGATGCAAAACAGTCTTCGATGCATCTGTTGCTGCACTGCCTCTACTTTAAGTCAGAGCACCGACTTATGTGTGACTCAGTTATTCTCTATTCTTCATTCTTATATTCTTATATCCATTTGCATATTAAGTGCCAGAAGAGAGCACTTTATTCCGAAACCATTTTCAGATTCTGTTACCAAACGATAAATCTTTAAAACTTCACAATTAAACTGATAAATATGCTTACATTCAATTGTCACCCCATAACTGATTTTTTGGGAGCCTCTCTTGACGCCATTAATGGTAACCCCATCACCCCATATATAAGACATAAATACTTTTTTTGGTAGCAATTTGTTTGATTTCTCGGTCCTCTGAATGCCATTCCTGTGAACTCTTTAAATATGAACTTTGAAACTATGTGTTAACTGTTTCGGTCCATATGGTAGCCATAAGTGGCGAAGAGCACAGCTATTATCTGCCAAAATACGCAATAATGACTACCTGTGCTGTAGGACTGGTAGGTGTCATAAATTTTTTTAATACTTTTCTATTGAAATTGGATTTGTTGTTGGCTTTTATTAAAGGCATAAAAACTACTCAAAAGCTAACAAAAAGTGATGATTCATAAGACTTAATATTCTTTTATTAATATTTATTTTTTCCTCTTCTATTGTGATCTCATTCTTCGAGAAAGTGAGCGCTTATTCTAGTTTTTTGAGGTGTGCCTAATAGTGTTTGATCTGAACATACATTCTATCATTTTTTACGTATTTCCTATCCATACACGTCCCTCAATGGCATCGATGCCAGCCCTACCTCTGCCCCCATTATCATCTCCCCGATCGTCTGTGCTTTGATAGCTATGGTATTGGCGTCTCATTAGATGCTAAGCGAAATGATTGTCTGTTCAATGAGTTTATGTTCACACAAAGCATCGCTTCATATAAGAGATGTATTTCTATTTTGTGGCACTTTATTTGGCACTTGTATTAGTCGAACGGCAATCAACTCTTCAATGCGTTTCCTTTCAGTAGAATATCAGGAAATCACTGCTATATTCCTCTCTCACAATAAATATCAGTAAACCTTCTTCTGGTCCATCGTTTCTTTGGAAGCAATCAAATGGAAAGTCAAAGATTAGAACAATATTTTTCTCTTCATTACTCTTTTCAGAAAAAGAGTATTATTAGTCTTGGAATATATTTGTGATAACCGCCGATACTTTAATTACGACTCATATCTTAGTTTATTAGACATTCATTTAGTCTTAGTTTTTGCACATTTCTCAATCCATTAGCTTATGAAGAGTGAAGGGCTTGTGGTCGAAGTGGGAGGTCGTGCCACCAACTATTCTTTATTCATAAGAACTCGTCTCAGCATTTCTCTCGTGTTCTTCTAATCTCATTCAAATTCATTTCAACAACAAAATTGTTTTCTTCTCATTATTCTCTTCTATTCATTTGAAGATTTTACACATTTTATGGATTCCATCAGAAAAAATATATCAAAGATATCTCACAAAACAAAAATATTACTCTGATTATTATTTTTTACGTTTCAAATATTGCTATTTTATTTTCATGAATTTATCATTATTTTCGGCTACAGTTTTCTATTTTGTATTTTCCCTACTCTTCTTCTCATCATTATTTTCTTTTGTTGATTATATGCCTTAATATGAAAAAAGTTTACTTGAGATGAGTATAGCATCAGTTTTCTTGCATTCACTGGCGATATATGCAATATATTGGATCCCAACTCTAAGCACTTGCATGTTATTGTCTCCGCATATTTTTCTCTCCATTTGTCGACTAATACAAAGTCATTTTGTCGGTGGTTTTACATCAAATTAGACTAAAAATAATATATTTCTATTTCAATGTATAGACATATTCTAGTACTGGTGGGAAAATGTTTTTGCAAATCAATTTGTTATTCATTGTATGTGTTGTTTGTCATAACTATTAGATGCATTGATGGAGGTCTCTCTCTCTCTCTCTCTCTCTCTCTCT
>JAQIWP010002483.1:0-10855 GCA_034695525.1 Euzetes globulus
TTCAAAAAAGGTCAAAATTTCTCTCTCCCTCTCTCTCTCCCCCTCCCTCCCTATAATAGAAGTTAACAATTTGATAGTGAAATAAATGAGTCAAATAATCGAAAAGTCTATATTTTGTATGAAATGGATTGAAGTTGTATTAGTCGTTTAATCAGTTTATATTCCAGCCATTAATGATGCTTAAGAGCTAGCAATGAGTCGATTGCTTCAGCAAACAATCGACCGCTAAATGTCTTATTCAATAGCGAAACGCGTTCACAGATTGTGACCAAAAATCTCTAAGACTTCATTCCAAATGAGTTGACATTTAAACTATTCTTTTGAATGACATTCGAAAAGTAGTTCAACAAAACAATTGCAATCCAATTATCAAATTCTAATCATTTGTAAAAAAGAGAACAAATTCAATATCATTTAAAATGTAATTTTCATTCCTCTCCATGAGAAACACCCATTCGATTCGACAAATGTTTAAAAGATAAGTTGAAAAAAGTTTTGAAAACATTTTCACTGCTTTTCAAAGATAAGAAATCAATAAAATTTATCGCTAAAAGTTTGAATTCTTTCGCTTCGTCTTCGAGGACACAAAGAATTTGGTACTTTTTACGGATTACATTGCTATGCTCTTACTTTTTGAAGCATACTTTTCTGGTATTATTGACTTGCTTAGTTGATCCACTTTTTCGAAAGATATCTATCATTTTCGTCAATTTACAAATCATTCGAAATCTGTTCTTTTGAATATCTTTTTCCGTCTTTTGTTTATACATTTTCTGACAGCCATTGAATTTAAATATAACTCGCATTCAATTTAAATGGACTTTATTTGATACCAATAGATTTAGAAGAAAAGCACAGAATAAATTGCTTTTGAATCTAAAGTTATCTGCAAAAAGACACAACTGTTTTGAATAATTTAGTCGAACTTCTTTGACTGACTTACTTAAATATCGGCTCAAATATAGGCTTAATGTAGTTCCGAACATTAATATTAATTTCATAACTTTTACTTAAAATGCTGAGAAATTGGGAAACTTTTATAGAATCAGCATTGAATGCAAAGTTTTTTCATTGAAATTAATTTGTTTGTAAATTTAAGTTCTAATGCTTACAAGAAATCAGAGCTAAACAGACATTCTATGGAAGACATTCTACTGAATATATTTCTACCAGAATAATGCGAACAAAAATAGTTATATATAATTTAACTATGGTAACACTTTTTCAAAAAGGTGAATTTTCGCCTGTAATTTTTCAAAAATGTTCATTTTTAGTAGGTAAGCTTTACTAAGACTCGTCAGGTCTAAAAGGGGGGTTCATGCAAATTCCCCCCTTTAGCCATCTCTTGATGAGATCACTAAATGAGTGGAATATAATAATGTATATGTGAAGGAATATATAAGGTATATATTTGGAGCTTTGGGAGCCCTTTACTACTATTAAGTTATAATTCTAGTTTTCATTCGTATATATTTGTGTTATCGAAAACAACAAAGGCTTCATTTATCATAGAGTTGGAGAGTCGGAGCTCAGTATTTCTTTATTAGAGAGCAAAGAGAGAAAACCAAGTTCACAATAGAATAGATGTAAGGAATAAAAACAGTGGATAAAAAGAAAATACGATAAGAAAGAAATTCAGAGAAAAAGAAGTGAAGATATTGCGATAGACACACAGATTATCACAAAATTTGAATCGATTTATGAACTGAAAGCTCTCGACGATCATATCAGTTATAGAGTGACACTGAGTGGACGCTGATCTCGGCATTCGTCTTAATGGTGAGCACAGGCCCAACACATAAGCCATAATCTCTTATGTAATCACACCCTTTTCGGTCTCATACACGGTATACATAAATAAATTAATTGAATACCGATTTGATTAATGACTTAATTCCGTTAAAGTAAACAATTCATTACTCAAATCTATTTGAATAGTCATTTTTCACTCAAACATCACTTTTTCACCGATATCTTCATAAGAAGACCATTGATTTCATGTAAAATAGTTTCGTGATCAATAATCTTGGTTATATTTAGTGAGAAATTCCAGTAAAATGTGATTAATGATTGTCGTTATCTCTTCTATGAAGTTGTTTATCTCTTAATATTTTAATATTATGTATTCTCAAGAATAAACTCAACAGAAAATTGTTATATTATTTGATTGATTTCAAAATATTTGTTGAATAAGATTATTAAAAAATAAGAAAAATTAGATACTTTTGTCGATTTCAATGATAAACGATGAATATCTACAAAAAAATTAAATAATGAAAATAAATTCTTAGTTATAATAAATACTATGAAATCGAAATGATTTTCTCCATTAAATGGTTGAGTCGTTTTTATTGAATAAATTTTTCATTCATAGATATTTAGTGTATTAATCAAAAGATATTTGCATTCAATTCGTTTGTCATTAAAGATACTAATAATCTATATTAACATTATTAGCAATACTTGTAATGATAGTTATCTGTTGGCAAATCCCTATAATTAATACATATTTATAAAAGTTATGGATTTATTCACAATTTCTAAATCAGATTTATTGTGATCGGCGATCGCTGGCATACTGTGCTCTGATTAGATGGCAGATGGAGAGGCAGATCATAGAAAAAGCGATCAAATATGCTTGAGAAGAAGGTCCTTTGGGAATTTTATTTCATTTTAACGAAATTGATTTTTCAGTTTCAATCATATCTTTCTAGCATTGAATTTAGTAAAAAAGAGGAAAACTTTTAGGCTTATGTGTATTTTGTTGTGAATTTATGAATAAAATAAAGTAAATACAAGATTTTCTATCATATCGTTTTTGAATCAAAAGCCACAACATTCCCATATATCAGACATTCCTCATTCAGAGTTCCTCTATTCTCAATCGCATCACTTCTTTTCAAACTTCAAAAGCATTTCATGAATTTCCTCCTAAGAAAGTCTGTAATTGAAAACATAATTCAAACTTTAGACTGGAAACATTTTACCAAATTTTCTCTACATTTTTCCCTCTCAAAAGCACAGGCAAGAGATTTGTCGGCGAAACAGTATTTTTGTCAAATTGACTCAATCGGACAGATGTTTAGTCGTTCACAACAGTTACTGTCTATTAATTTCAATATAATTTTAAAACTATACCAGATTTTAGAAATTTCAATTTGAAGTCAGATTTTCAGTATATTCTTTGCTCTTTTCCTATAAACTCATATATTGAATATTTATGTATATATTTTTCGTTCTGTTATTAAGTTTTCATTAAAATTCAATACTTATAAAATTGTTTACAGTTCTGATAATCCCTTCTAAGTCTTTCATTTCATCAAAAAATCGAATATTAAGTCTAAAAAAATATATAAAATTTTAATTTAAAATTATTTCAAACATTTTTATGCGAATAAAAAGAGTATTTTTGGGCATAAAATTTATATCTAATCGACAAAACATGATATGGAAGTAAGTTATAGCAAACTCTGATATCCCTTATTCTGCAATTTATTTGAATTCACTGACCTTAAGTGTATTACTGCATACAGTACTGTATATTCGGTGCTCAACTCCAGTCAAGTTATTATTGAACAAAATATCAGTCAATTATTATAACATTACATTCAATTTGTTTGCTGTTAATGTGTTTTGAGAGAAAATGATTGTTATCTGAACACCAATTTATACAAGAATTTGCATTATATTACATTGTTTTAAACTAAAGACAAACATTATAACCGCCGACGACTTGTATTCAAATCGATATTTTTATCCCTTTTAATATTCGGCGCTTTGAGTGAAGATATTTTTCACAAATTTTGATAAGAATTCTTAAGTAAGCCTTCAGTTTGGTATAATAAACGAGGTCTCATAAATTATATTTATCAATTCAATTGTTTTATTAACAGTCATAAAATCATGAAGCTGAAATAAAATAGATAAGGTATCTTTATAAAATGTGAATGGTAAACTGAGCAAGCCACAATATCTTATAAACTACATTGTATTGTTAATTTTGTCAGGATTCTAATTTCTCCAAAACGACGAACAAAAAATGCATTCTTTCTTTGGAAGAAAGTTACAAATATAAGACTTGACATTAGAATTATCTTATTTAATGCAAGATTAAAAATCAAGTGTTCTGAAAACCCATTTAATTGAAAATTTACATGAATTTTGGGTAATTGTATTAAAATTAAAGTTTAATAGTCTTTTCAATCAATTGAGAGTTTATTTCATTTAATTGAATATTCATTTCGAAGAAATTTTATTGAATGATTTTTTATAATTATAATAAGACTATTGTTTTTATGTAAACCTCCGTTCATTCTCTGCTTCTTCTGAAAATTCAAATTAATTTTAAATAATATATTACATATACAGCAAATACAATAAAATTTTGTGTCATTTTGTTCCTTATTCCTGCCTAAATCCAGTTAAATTAAGCTTAATTTAGTTTAAATTCAGTTTAAATACAGTTTAATGGGTAAAATTAATGAAAATGGTGAAATTCGGGAAAAAAATGGCTGCCGCGCTTCGTGTAGCGGCCATTTTTGAGGGGATTCGTTTCTCTGTGTTTTTCCCTTACAATTTTTTTAACCTCAGGGGGGGGGGGTATTTTGGCAATTTCTCGACCAAGGAGAGCATACTATGCCCCCTATGGCAACCCCTGGTTTATAAGGTAGAGTATATTGACCCCAAAAATCCCAGATTGTTTTTAACCGAGCTCTTAGATTTTGAGGATTAAACCTTTAAGGGTATTCTGATAATTTAGAAAATTTGAATAAAGCAAAAGCTTTTTGATTCTACAAATGATGGGTGGAAATGAGCTTATTTATGTTTTAAAAATATTGCAGATTTTGAAAATAACCAGAATTTTTTAAAAAAAAACTCACCCCCTGAATTATTGTCTCAGCTGAAGTCCTCTTAAATCGGATACCATTGGCTTTATTTAAGAATGATCATTTTATTATTAACAATCCGAACTTAGAACAATAAAATGTGTTACGGCTGTGTAATATCCGGACTTTGCTTATAGCCAAACCTCTTTTAAACCAATTCCACTTTATCTTTATTTTATATTTAAATGTGAGTTATACAGGGGTCACTAAGGGGGCCAGCGTATTTGGCACTCCTAGCCGGCAAACCGGCGAGGGAGGCGGGCAGGCAAACATTTTGAAAATTTTAGGACATTTTGTTACAAATTTAGAAATTTTTGGTAAAATTTAGGCATTTTTGCAAATGGCAGCCCAAAAATCCACAATTTTGTTCTTTAGTTTAAGGAGTTTAGTCTTTAAACTTGCAAAATAGCCTAATTATAAGCTAATTGAGCTAATTTACACTTAAAATCGCCGTAAATGAGCTTATTTTAAAAGAAAATGGCCGTTTCAGGTCGATTTTGATTTTTCTATATGAAAAATTATAAGATTTGCCCCCCTTAGCCGATGGTTCATTTGACCCCACCCTATGGCCCCCTATAAGGTCTCCAACTTGATGACCCCTGAGTTTATCTCTGAATATTAAAGTTTTTAAGTAAGACTTGAGTCTCGCTTTTTCGGATTATATTCGGAATAAATTAAAAATATATTTTCAATATCTGTCACAATCGGATGCTTTTCTGTAAAATATGAATAAAAATAAATTTTGTAAGAAATTTTCAGAAAATTGATTATTTCAATAATAAATTAATAGGAAATCAATTCAGGCATGAAATTTATTTGTAAATATAGCATGTATGCTTTAACCGCTAGACTAATATTGATTTATTTATTTTTGAATCCAGATAATTCTTGTGATTCTCGCTTCATTTGACTACACTTTATTAAAGGAATTGTCAATTAATTTGAATGTTTTTCATTTGAATTCGTTTATAAAATATAGAAAACTATGGAAATATGGAAATATTTTTTGTTTTGAATTATTTTCAACAAAGTGTGGAGTTTAGAGTAAAGTAGAGCTACAATGCAATTGCGATACACTATAAGTATAGTACATGTATTGCTATAATTTATTAAAGAATATATATGTTTGGGTTAAGCCTCGCTCTCTGTTATATAATGTTCGGATCGATTGGCGAGAATTCTGTGCAGTTCTGCACAAAATACTAGGAATTCATTGCACCGAATGAGACGATGGTTTCTGAAATATAAAGCAAACGACACAGTGATGCAAATCCAGGCAAAACAACTATTTGCTGGAATATTTAAGTTGATTAGAATCAGAATAAAGGCATTCGTTAATCATTTATAACAACACGACTAACACTAATAGAAGTGTCGCTAAAATATCATTGGAATCACAGAATTATATCATTGAAAAAAGTCGACCAAAAGTTAATAAGGATATGAATTATATGTATTAATTATCGCTTACAATTAAATCAATCCATCATTGGACCGCCATTGCCTACCAGTGCTTCATTTGAGCCACACGTTCACTGTTTACGCTCCGGTAGTTTGCATTTGCAATTAGAGTCACTAAAACATTAAATTAGTTGAATTGAAATAATCCAAAACAGATATAAACGAATTATAATTATATTTAGAATTATTTAAATCTAAACATTAATTCTCACCAAAGAATATAAAAATAGCAAAAAAGCTTCGAAATAGAGTTTGTGATCTCATTAAACAAATTATTCTCTTTATGTGATTTGATTCTCAAATTTATTTTTCCTTGAGTTCAGAGTTGAAACAAATTTTGCACAAAATTAAAAAAAAGAGTTTTTTTCGCAATTTTTTCTCGAAAGTATTATTTGAAGAGATTATTGAGCGGTAAACTCAATGAATCGCTACCTTTGATCACAACTAACCAGGATTAAATTGAATTCAATGTCAGTGATGCCCAAAATTTATTTTCCATGGCAGGGCAGGGATTCTTATTTTAAAATAAAATTTCTTGTTAAATTTTCATTTGGTAGCAAAATCAAAGGGTTGCTATTTAAAAGGGTGGTCATTACTGTTTGAGGTTCGGAAACCAAAATCGTTTATTACCCACATTGCTAATATGATAGCACATATACTTAATTACAACGGAAATTTTATTTTATCTAGATGGATGTTCTTTTTATTAATGGACAGGAAACTGGACTTAATAACGAATTCTGATAAGAGAATAAGTGAGGTCAAATTAATAGTCTCGAACATTTGACATTCTTCGGTTGAAACTGTGCTTCGAATTTAAATGAAACGACATTTTTTGATGACTAAACACAACAACTAATTTAATTTCCGAAAGAAAAAGTTTTATTAGATTTTAAACTTTAAAAGAATCGTTTATGGAATCGATTTTTTCATTTTGGTTTTGAGTCAAAAAATAATGAAACTTAAGAGCCATTACATTACAAAAGTATTAAGGTTTGAAAATTCAAATTGAAAACAATTTCACTACAGAACCGACAATGGTTTATGGTTGCATTAAGCGAGGCCAAATAAAATGCTCAAGTATAATGCAATATCGACTGTTTTTCAGGTTTTTACTCTTATTTTTAACCACTTTTTCATTATGTTTGCTATAAAACCGTAAACAAGAATATATGAGTTGGAAATTCACTCAATTTGTGATTTGATAGCATTTATATGTCTCAGTCCTAATTCTGAGAGAGTGTTTCAATGTTTTAATTAAAGTATGTGTCGCAAATATAAAAAATAACAGCAACAGCAGTATTCACAGAACAAACTTAAGTTGTAACTCAAACTAACCCTTTTTCATTGGGAGTTGCAAACTTAAGTCCTATTCAAAAAGTAAATTTAAGTATTACTCAAAAAGTTGTGACTCATGCACTTTGCAGTTTGATAAAGATAACTTAAACATTTTCCACCTAAATTAAATACATTAATCAAATTTCTATAGATTTTTCCTATTTAGGAATAAAATATATTTTTAGAATATCACTTAGATCCTAGAACCTTTTTGATAATGGCAAAAGAATATATAGAAATTTTATTTCATATTTAAATTATTTTTAAACTCAACTGAGTAGGAGCCTTATTATAACCTGATTAGTACAGATCAGGTCTGTAATTAATCTGATTTTAGCTTAAATTTTTAAAAAATCAGCTTATTTTAGAAGAAATCAATCATTTTTAATCACATAAAATCTTATAAATAAAAATAAATAAATCGTTCATCAAATAAATTCAATTAAAACATTTTAGTTAAATAATAAAAGCAGAGGTCATCAAGTTAGAAGATCCTAGGGGGCCATAGGGTAAGACAGATGAACCATTGGCTAGAAGGGGCAAATCTCAAAATTTCTGTCTAAGAAGCATTTTCTGGAAGCCAGCTCGAAATGGTCATTAGTGGCAATTTTTTAAAATAAGCTTATTTCCTGTGATTTTAATCGTAAACTAGATTAATTAGGCTATTTTGCAAGTTTGAAGGTTAAATTCCTTTAAATAAAGAACAAAATGCAGAAAGTTGCAAAAATATCTGAATTTTAGCCAAAATTACCGAAAATTCCAAAATGTTTATCAAAATTTTCCCAAATATTTATCGGTTCGCTTCGTTCGCCAGTTTCCAAATCTCAAAATTTTCCATCTAGAGGGATCAAGTACGTGGCTTGGTGAACCCTGAATAAAATCAATTTCCAAGAAATTCTTAAATAAACTTATTTCTATTGAAAATGTGCTGTTAAACTGGCCAACTGTTTTGCTGGTAAGCCAACTTATAGGGAATTTCTGAGTTTTGAGCAGGAATGTGCAGGGGGGGGGGTATTTTCCGGATTACCCCCCGAGATTTGGTCATTTTATACCCCTAGGTTTGAAAAAATTGTCTCGTAAAAACAGAAAAACTGACCCCTACTCGAAAGTTACCATTTTTTAACAATGGCTGCCAAAAAGTCGGCCATTTTGTCCCTTATTTTAAAAAAATTAGCATTGTAACTTGAATTGTTTAATTAAGCTAATTAACGCTTTAAACTATTGGAAATAAGCGCATTTAACAACAAACTTCCGGACACCGTTTCCGGCGCCAATTCTGAAAAATACCCCTTCCCCCTCTATATCCCACCCCTAGATTTTGGTTTGAGAATGAGTCATATCCCCCTGCTATATCCCCTTAGGGTCACGGACCTTGCACATATCTGATTTTGAGTCTCAGTTTGATTGGCAAAAGAATTGGTCGCTTTTATCAGTTTAGGAATAGGTTTGAGTTAACTTAAGTTAGTTCTCTGAATACAGTCTAACATAAAGAAATTGTTTTCAAACGAAGAAATAAAAATTTATACTCAAATACTTGAGTCAGACGTGATGTGAATAATATTAATCACCGAATAAATATGAATCGTTATATTTGACCTAAACTATCATTTTTTATAACAATTCTTGAATATCAGTGATGGCTATCATTCAAACAAAGTCTTATTTATATTTGTTCTTTTGAACTAAATTTTAAATATTTTAAATGCCCAAAGACAAAATAGTGTACAAAATAGCCTTTTAAATTAACTAATTTCTCCAAAATGGTGGACAATTAACCTTTTAATCAGAGGTGTGCAAAGAGGGATTTTCTGAAATATGCCCTCCCCTAGGTTTGAAATTTGGTTTTAGGAGGGATATGATATGTTTAATGATACCCTATCAGGTTTGTGAAAAAAGGTGAAGCGCGGCGGCGCCATTTTTCGTTATGGCGGCCCTAAAATGTTCTTTCAAGTTTGAAAAAAATAGAAAAAGATTTTCGAAAAAAAATATGAACAAAATTTTCAACCATTTTGGAGGAATCAGTTAATTTAACTGAATTCAAAATAAACTAAATTTAATTTAACACAGGGATTAACAAGAAAATTTTGATATTGCCACCATTTTTGAAAACTTTTCTTCCTTTTACTCTTTAAGGTTCGAATATGTAAATTATCTAAACCTTCCTCAATTTTTTGTAAGGTCACAGATCTTGGTAATCAATGATCAAAATTTTGACGAATAATTGTTTGTTTAGCCTTGTTGTTATTTTTAATCTTTTCTTTAATAATTTAAAAATTTGGTTGAAATGAATTTGGTAAAATTTAATAAAAATTGAGAATAACTTAAAGAATTTCCTTGTATCACCAACTCTTTTTGAACTTTTCATTTTTATCATTTCCTTAAATCAGGGATGGTCAAGAGGGATTTGCTAAAATATCCTCCCTAGGTCCGAGATTTGGCGATTTACCACCTAGGTTTTGAAAAAAATTGTTTAATAAAAACATAGAGAAACAGACACCTCCTGAGAATTGTCATTTTTCAGTAATGGTTATCAAAATTCCGCCATTTTGTTGGTTATTTTAATAAATTTAACCTTTAAAAATGAATAATAGCTAAATTGTGGCTTAATTAAATTAATGAGTGCTGAAATTACCGGAAATAAGCGTATTTAAAAGCAAGATGGAGTTAAATGATCATTTTCGGTTGCCATTTTTTGAAATACCCACTCCTTATATGCCTTCTAAGGTCACGAATTTTGGCCATCCCTGGTTTAAATTCAGAACCATTAGAAAAAACAATTTATTTACTTTAAAGGAAAATTTTTAAATATTCATTGTTTTAAAAGAAATACAAAGAGAGGATATTAGAGACTCAGAAATTTTCAATTATTTGCTTAACATTTATGTAAAATAATTTTAATATTATTTCATAACTTTTCTTTTTAAATATTGTTTTTCTCAATTGAATTTGATATAAGCCATGATATGACAAAAGATTTATTTCAATAATATTTATCTCATACTAAATAATATCAGAAATATTTTCTATTCAATTATTGAGTTTCTGTATAACAATATTTCTGCAGAAATTGTTTACATAGAAAGCAAACTGAAGAGTACTTAACATAACATAACAACCGTTCAAAATATCAGGTATTTTAGCGTATAAAAGTCTCTCTCTCTCTCTCTCTC
>JAQIWP010002484.1:0-10853 GCA_034695525.1 Euzetes globulus
CTAATCAGTGAAAACCTCTAATAGGTGAACAAAATTTTGAGTCCCGAAGCTGTTCACATACGGGAGGTTTAAGTGTAATAGTAAACTACTTAACTTGCAGAATTGTGGCTTCGATTGCTATGGCATTAAACACTAATATTTATTCAACGACAATTGTCATTTAATATTGCCTTTCACCTATTAGCAGTTTTAAATAATTATTAGTTTCTATTTAACTCAAAATATGCTCCATTTGTTTCTTTTAATTGATGGTAATTTTTATTTAAACAAATTTTATTAACATTTGTAACAATATTTGTCTATTCTTTAAGAACAATATTTGTATGGTTTGTATCTATTAATCAAATTCTTGATTCTTTCAAAATGTTATTTCAACTCAAAAGATGGCAGTAATAGAAATAAGGTATGAAAACCAGAATTTTCTGGTAATCAATAATTGGATTTTTGGTTGAAATACAAGGTTAAAATATGGATCCGGGTTCTTTTAAGCACATTTTTTAGTATTTGAATTTTCTTTAAAAATAAATAAATAATATTCTGGTTGAGAGTAAAAAACAATTTCGGGTTAAGTAATGAGTGATTTGGGTTAAGATAAGTTCATAGTGAAAACCAGGAAAGGGATAAGCGGATCAGCCAATGGATGACGTATGCGGTAGGCTTGTTTGGCAGCCAATCAGAAATTAGGACACAGTGTGCCGGAGCCAATGATGTAAGCCGGCTATCATATGCGTTTTGTTGACAACAGGCCCGGTATTAGGACTTTTATGCTGTGCTCTGCTGTCAATGTTTTGGTTCGATAGCAAAGTGAAAGAGAGACAGAAAAATAGAGAAAAAATATTGTAAACAGACATACATTGGAAAAGTGGTTTAATAACAGCTGAGTTACGGCACAACCATTTGACGCACTCAACCACTATATTATCAAATCTAGTTCACCACTTGGTCGTGATTGCCACCAATCATTCAGCAACCTCATTTTGCAGCCCAATTGCCCCACTATATACTCATCCAGTGGTGTTTTGGGGCCAAATTCTCATATTGACCCTGTTCAACATTCTCATTGTTTAACTTGTAATAAATCATATCTTGTTATCATTTTTGTGTGAAGAAAAATGTAGTCAAATAATTGGTGACCACTTCGTATGTGAAAGTGAACACTCCATTCCAGAGCATTGAGCATGGTGAAACAGCCAGCCCATCAGATGAAGCCAATTGATCTTGTAAATAGTGTAAGCTGATCTGGGCTGATTTGCCACTTGCTATTCATCAATGTATTCATTTGATTGAAGTCGAGCTTATTTGGTGAGGGACTGAAATAAATTGACTTGTTTAGTTTTGCTGCTGACTGGGTGTCTGTCGGGGGGCATATCATTGCAATAAAAGCGGTTCTTCAGGTCAGCTCATGTCGACGGGTAAGCGTTTAGCCAAGCGGTCCATTCTGGGCACTCGGGTCAGTGCGCCTTTCGATGGCCATTACTATTCCGGTATCATTCAGGGCATCAAAAATGCCAATCCGGCCGATAATAGGGATGCCCTCTATTCGGTTCTTTTCGATAATAAGATCAATGGCAGAAAAGTGGTGCTCGACTTTATGGCACAGGACCTGATCGGGTCGGGCTTCCAGAGCATTAATAATGTGGCCCTAAATAAGGGCCAAAAAATCTTCATCACATATAATGGCAGAGAAGTGTCCGGTTTTGTCGATCTGCATAACATAGCCAGCGATGAAGTCTTCCTGACTGTCGACCTGTCCTCCAACTACACCAACAATAACCCAAACAATAAGGATGTCTTAACTCCAGCCACCAATCAGAACATTCAGGTCAGGCGGCGTTTGGATGAGTGCCGTCTGTCTGAAAGTCGCAAATCGGCCAGGCTACTTGAATTGGACACGGATTACTCGAAATTGGCCGATTACCGTGCTCGTACTTCATCGATTAGCTCAACGGTGTCGAGCTCTTCGGTGGCCAGTTCTCACATCGATGTACCGCAAAAGTGAGTCCAACATTACCGTAATTATGGCTCTTATGTCAAATGGAAACCATTACTGCTATCCATAAGAATCCGATTCATTGATTAGATTATAAAATGTTTGGTTTAGGGCACTTATCAATTAAATATTCCTGGATTTTTTTTATTCAGTTTATTTGAACAAGTATTTTTCATGATTGATGTTTAGGTATTCATCATGTTCAATGATTTTTTCTTCTTCTGGCAACTTTCCAAATAATTAGATTGCAAGCAATTATTTCATAGTTGAGTGAATGTGAAGTGTTTTTAAATATTTTCCTATCAGTGATCACATAACAAGTCATATGATTTTTACGACAAAAAAGTTGTTTTCCTGTTGTTTATACTACAACTGATCAATACTAAACTGCTCTCTCTCTCTCCCCCTTCTCTCTCCCTCCCTCCCTCTCCCTCTCTTCCCAACTCTTATCAGCTTCAATTTGATTACATTATTCATTGAGAAATAATGTTTTTGTTCACATTTATTACATTAATTTTAATCAAGTTTTAATACTTTATCGGCCAAATGCGCAATAACAAAATATTTTCTTGGCAAATGACCAGAATTTTAAATATTCTGGTAAATAGAATAATTCTTCTTTAAGGTTCTGGCTAAACTTTTATTGATTTTCAAACTAATCGAGTTAATAAGTATGTTTGCTTAAATCTATATTTGAATGGTGTGTGAATCAAACAAATAGTGGTACCACCAAAAACCTGAGAACCTGGTCTTTGGTAATACTAAAAAAGATTAAGTTAATGAATAAAATAAGGTTTTTTGAGGAAAAGTTATTATTTTGGTCTAAAGTCGCGTCTCTGTTGTTATCTATTTCTCTCTTATCTCTTAACAGGTTTTTTTTGTTTTTCAATTAATTTTTTTAGTTTGAGGGCTAATTGTTGGCACAGTTTTCACAGTCAGTCGAAATACAGGTGACTATAGATAGAACATTTACTCTCACATAAGACCAACATTCAGACAAATACCGGTTCTCCACATAAATTCAGATTACCGTTAATAAAGATATTTTTTTTCTAAAAATTAATACACCTGCTTATTATGAATTTTTATGTTTTAATGACTCAAGCAATCAGTTTTACTCTGGCTCATTTGAGCAGTTTCGTTTTCGTTTTCAGAGTAAATTAATTTTTATTCCATTTGGAAATATTTTCAAAGTATTTTTTTACATAAATATTTTTTGACTACAAATTACTGGTTTTCCAGAAGAATAATCTTTTGAATACTTATATAAATGTTTGCGAAAATTAAGTAGGTCATTTAGAAACCTAAATCCCAACAATCCCAATTTTACGCTTTCTATTTTAGAAAACCGGCCGGTTTTTGATTTTTTTTGTGTTTTATTTATTTTTTCAATCGTTTATTTAGTTAATTGAATTTGTTTTCTACTGAACTAAAAAAATATTCTTTCAAATTTAATATTTTCCAAAATGACTTCCTCTTTATTGATGAGTCTCTCGATTTCCATGAAATTCAGTAAAGGGAGAATTCTAGAATGTGCTTAAATGATCCGGATCCGAAATTATGATTTTCGTGTAGAGGAAGCTGAATAAACTTTATGCTGGGCACTACCTCAATTTCTTGTGCATTTTATTGCTAAGGGGCATTAAAGTAGTAATTTTAATTTGGTTGATTTCAACATTTAAGACATCCTTTCCGATTAAATCGAGCATGCTGAATAGATTGGTGAAGGTTAGAATTTTATAACATTAATGGGTTTAAAGTTATTACTGTTTTCCTACAAAAAAATAAAATGTAATTGCGCGTTTTCACCAAAATAATGAATTAACATATTATTTTATCTTCTAGAATATAATTAAATAAAAATAAGCAATTAAAATTTTTAGCTCTAATCTTCTGTATAATAATTTTAAAATATTTCATTATACAAGAGATCAGGGCTCAAATTTTCGATTATTTTTGCCTAGTTACACAAAATAAAAATTACTACTTAATGCCCCGTAGCGAAAAATAGCGCACGAAATTGAGGTAGCGCCCAGCACAAACTTTGTTCAGCTTAGCTTCCTCTACCCAAAAATCATAACTTCGGCTCCGGATCATTGGGGCTTTATTTCCATAGGCGGCTAGAATTGTCCTTTGTAGAGGAGACTCAATGTTTTTGACTTCAATTCAATATATATATAATATATATGTAGACTATTTTAGACAACAATAAAATTAAAATATATTTCCTTCTCTTCACAAATGTTTAACTCAAGTATTGATTTTCTTTTATTCATTTGGAGAAGAATTTGGTTTTTCAGAGTTTTTTTATTTATTTCAAAGAATGATATATTTAGGAAGAATGTGATGTAAAAAATTGAAAATAACTCTCAAGTCTTAGTCTGTTTTCAACGAATAATTTGGTGTTGATTTTGTTATATTCAAGTAAACTTATGACCAAAAGTTCAAATTCTGTGTTATGTAAAACACTACTGAAAATTATGAAACATTTACCGAAATTCCGGTTAAAATCCTGATTGAATTAAATAGAAATCTTTATTTATACTGAGATTGAATTCAACAATCATATAGTAATTGCATTTTTTTAACATTAATTCAGTTTTTAGTAATGGTTTTAATTAAGAAATATAATTATATATATTATATGTATAATAATCGAGCTGGTATATGTGAGCAGGAGTTTAGGTTTACTTGGTGGTCTCCTTTCAAAGCACAATTTGCGGATCAAAGAGAGTGAAGTTCGCATTTTATTTGTTAGGGATTTAAATATCTTAAGTTCAAGAATTCAGTGGGAAATGAGGCACAAATTATTTTTATCTAATTTACCAAGTTTATTTATACAAAGTCATAATTTTCTCCAACTTTGCCTTTTTTCTCGATTTTTATTTTTAGTGTAAATTTTTGATTTCAATCAGTTATTTCAAAGCGTGAGTGTATTGATGTAGGCGCTCGAGGGGAACAACAGCTGTCATATTGAGTAGCAGTACTCCATATCCATAGATGAAAAGGAAAAGTGAAGAGTAATGTGTTCCTGAATCAAATGCAAAACACAAAATTGATGTTTGTTTTTATTTTCTTAGCGAAAGAAATCTCTCTTTTTCTTTACATTTTGTAATACTTTCGAAGGTTTCAAATTATATGTGAAAAGAATTTCCGACTAAATTCCGATTCCTTACAAATCTTAGTCCTGGCTTTGCATTTTGTTACTACCCGAGCACAGTCAGACACGACCAGTCAATAAAAGCTCTAGAATTACAGCACAAAAGCGCTCGCAATCAATGGTACACAGAGGACATGCGAAAAGGGAGGGAAGGAGAGGGGGAGAGAGAGAGAGCATAGGAAAACATGTCGAAAATTCACCGCATCAGCTGACTCTGAGTTGTTCCTTAGAGTGCTGTGCAATGCATTACATAAAAGTGCACAACTATTCAAACTAAGAATTGAAAGCTCACACATAAATTGAATGCACTAATCATCCGCCACTTTACCAGATTTTTTCTCTTTGTGTTGAGTCCTGTGGAGGGAGTCTTTCAGCATATTTAAATTGCCTAGTAACAAAAAAATCCGAGGATTTATTTCCAAAAATTTTATTTTATGCAATTTACGATTAAAACCAAGTGTTGCCATGGTATATTCAAAATACGCTAGTCAGTTTAGTAAAAAAAGACTTTAAAAATGTGCACAATTTTCTCATGCCTTCTCATTGGTACCGACACTACAACGCAAAAGACTTTTATTATTCGCTCCAATTTATGCTTCACTGAATCGGCTGTTCATTAGTGAAAGAGTTGAGTGACACTAACCATACTTTTTATACCACTCCTGTCCTATAATGTTCACTCACATTCCATCTCAATTATGAGTTTTGGTCTCTCTCTCCCCCTATCTCCCTCCCTTTCACACACACACACACACACACACACACACCTACATAAATACATACATACAAGGGGTGTGCAATGGGGTTTCTGAAATATCCCCTAGGTTCGATATTTTGGTTATTTGTCGCCCAAGGTTTGAAACGTGTCCCATAAAAACGCTGAAAAACTGACCCCCTCAAAAATTGACATTTTTTAGTAATGGCGGACAAAAATCGACCATTTTGTCCCTAAATTTAAGAAATGTAACATTTTTACTTTAATGATAGCTTAATGGTGGTTTAATTAACGCTTTAAATTTCTAGATAAAATCGTATTTAACAACAAAATTTCCGCTTTTTCGGCCGCCATTTTAAAATTAAGCCCTGAAAGTGAGTCATTATCCCCCTGCTTTATTTCCTCCTAGGGTCACGGACCTTGCGCACCCCTGCATACAAATATATAACAAAATTATCATGTGAGATCTTTTATGGCCATATCAAAAGAGATAATCAATAGTATTGAGTTGCGCAGGAATTTCCTAAATATGTTTACGTTTTTTTTCGCTAAGGATTTCATTCATTTCTTTAATAATATTTTTGGAGAGCGAGAGAGAGGGAAGGGAAGGACTGTTAAGGTGTGCGCAATTGTGTAACTCAATTATATAAATAATATTTTGTTTCTGATTTGTATCAATGATTGATTTCATTTGAAAGGATACTTTATGTTTTGGTATGAAATTAGACGAAATTATTTTTAAAACAAATCTGGTTTTTGTGATTGAATGGAGTGATTGTTATGATTGAATGGACAGACACTGGCTTTTCCAACCAAACAAATCACTAATAAATTATATGGTATTAGAGTCACAGCATTAGAATCAAAATCGTATCAAACGTACATTATCCTAGATCATCTGATTTCAATGGTTATCAATATGTATGCCATCATTAAATGTTATCGAATAACCGCATGAGCTCGACTCTATACTATTTAATTATCTGGCCATAATTATAGTAGTCTTTCTTGTTTAATAAATAGTCTTCAATTCTTCTAGTGATTGAGTGACAAATTGACCTTGATTATAGTTAGAATACAATCGCTAAATCTACCCTGACTCTCCTAAACCTTGGGGACACTGTTTATATGATAAACGTTGAATTGTACAAGATCATAAGATTGTGAGTTTTCTGTTTGGAAAAAAATATTTTTATCGGATAAAAGTTGTTTTGAAGGAATTTCAATCTAAATATTATGAAAGGTTGAGAATCTCATCTGATGTAGTGTTGGGTCAGATGTTGTTTATGTGGCAAATTCTTGGAAATTTCCGATGTTTACAATCAGGTCTTGCATTTGCGCCATGGCTTCTATTCTGTCTGAAACAATCGATTTTTCAAGACTAAGCCTCACACTAACTCTTACAGAAAAGGGATGTTACGTATGTTTGAGAGCGTTCACAAAATACACTATATGGCATTTAACCTTGGCTAGAAGGTGACTTCCTAAAAGATAAATTCAACGCAAATATTTTAGCATAAAATAGTTAACTCGTCCTCTGCTATTCATTATCCCTCATGGCTAAAGAGGTGGTTCAGGCTCTAGAAATAGCTGAGCGCTGGCAACCCATCTTTTGACACACACACACACTTCACTTTAATCTGTAATTAGTCTTTCATTTGAAGTTCTTTTAGTTTTGAAGCCAACTATTTAATCTTATCTTGAATGTATATCCAAATTTAATGTTTTAATGATTTTTTCGGATTCAGACTTCTAGGCAACAATACAGCCTTCGAATTGTGAAGGCGGCTTTTTTTAATTGTACTCAACTATTTCATTCATGACTTTCACTTAAAATATTGTCAGTTAATGCTAAAAAAACTGAAACTCTGTCGTCAGAAAGCATATAAACACATTCTAGTCAAACGACTAATTGTTTTACTTAAACTACCGTATTCCCTCACATTGTGTTTTATATCGAAATTAATGTTAGTGCCGGTATGCCTGGAGGTAGACCGGCATGTCGGTGCAAGTGAGGAGAAAATGAGTAAAATCAAAGATTAAATTTTTTTACAGAAAAATAATTAGAAATAAAACAAAAACAATTTTAAGAAACATTGATTCGAGGATTAAGATAAGCAAATGTTACAAAAGCTTATCTGAATTGAAGTCAGTGTTGATTTTACATTTATTCAAGGCACTTCAAAATTTGATTTATTACATCCAGGGGGGCCTAGTTTGGGGCAAAACGGACCTTTGGTTAGGGGGTAAATCTCAAGATATTCCGTATAGGAGGGCATTTTCTGGAAGCCTAAACGACCGGAAGCGGCCATTTTCTTCTAAAATAAGCTTATTTTTGGCGGTTTTAGTAAATTAGCTTAATTAGGCTATTTTGGAAGTTTGAAGGCAAAATCCTTAAAATAGAAAACAAAATGGCAGATTTTCAGCCGCCATTTGCAAAAATGGCTGAATCTTAGCCCCCATTACTGAGAATTCCAAAATTTTTACTAAAATTTCCTAAAGTACTTTGGCCCCTTGATGACTCCTGATTTAAACATTAAAAATCTACTAAGAATTTGATGATTCATAAGAACTTTAATTATATTACGTGTTCAATTCGCTGATATTAACTAAATTAGCGTTTAAAAATAATTAATTGTATAATGATGTTTCCCTCACTTCAACTGGCAGACACCATAAAATCTTTTTAAAAAAATCAATTTCACTTATACCGACATTTTCCACAATGTGAGAGAATACGGTAATAGTGAATATGAGCCAACATTTTGCTAATTGTGAAGTCAAATGTGAGGTTAAATTTGTAAAACGAGAACCGTATAAATACCTACATAATCAGTCAATCAATTATTAAACTAACCTGGACTTCACGGCGCCAACAGATTTTGATGTATCGGATTTTGCAATTTTTTATTAACGTTTTCGGAAATGAGGACAAACTCAGTACTCATGAGTGAAAAAAAGTGAAAAATTCAAATCTTTACTGTCAAGGAAAAATAAGATTGATGTGTTGAACTAGCTGAGTTCATTTTGAATGACCTATTATATTAAGTGATGACCAGAATTTCGAATTAGTTTTTGTCAGTTCTACATTTTAAAGACCCTGTAGTTCGTTAATTAGTTCAAGAACAACAGCAAATCCCAAATCAAATTTCATTTAATTGAATTCAAACTAATTGTATAAAATTTTTGACTCTTTTTTTAAAATTATTTTCAAATATTTCGAAATAAATTTTTTTCAAATAATTCAATAATTTATGTTTTCCTGTGTTTAAAGCGGACGGAAACGAAGGCCCAGTAATTCTGATGACGACGTTCTGGACGACTGTATGGCTGCAATGGTTCTGATGAGTTTGTCCTGCAGTCCTCAATCATCACTATCTTCTCAATCCTCTGAAGTAAGTCGATGTGTGAGGGTTGACAAGATTCAATTCCAACCGATTCAAACCTAAACATTTTGAAAATAAAAAATGATCTTCAATTTATCTTATTATTTTAACCTTTCAGTTTTCTTTTTTGTATACTTTCAATAGATTTTATGTTGTCTTACAATTGTGTCTTATTTTCTATGGACAAGGTTAAACATAAAAAAAACGCCTAACTCAACGCCCGTTCCTTACCTGACCTTAGCTTTTGATTTATCGATTTTGATAAGAAAAATCACCATTTGATTAGTTTTTCAGTTTTAAGCAGAGATGGCTAATAGGGGGGTATTTGGCTTTCCTCAGAGTGCCTGAAAATGCCTTCAGATGACTAACCATTTTTAGAAATGTAGGTCAAAATTCATGCACTTTTACAAATGATGAACAAAAAATGCCCTGAAACTATGCTATATTATGGAAAATTTTGAATTGATTATCTCTGTTTTTAGAAAGATGGAAAAGCTAACTTAAAGAAATTTTATTTCAGCTTATAAATTTAGTCAATCCATCTCCCTCCCTCCCTCTCCCTACCATAAAAATATTTATTCTCTTGAAACAAGTATCAATTCATCTTTGTAAATGTAATTTTGGCAGAGATGGCTAATAAAATCTTTCAAGGGGGATATGCGGTTGGTATTTGTCAAAAGTGCTGAAGGGTTATGAGGGAGGGTAAGATGGCGGACGGAAATAGCGCTGAAATCGGCTTTTGTTTCTAAAATAGGCTTATTTCCAGTGTTTTTAAGCCTAAATTCCTTAAAATAAAGAACAAAATGTCGGCATTACAAGAAAATTCTAAAATTTATCCAAAAAATTGCAGGATGACTTCGCTCCCTGAGCTGGGGGGTATTTTCAGTTTATGGGGGGTAAACGAAATACAGCCCCTATTGGCCACCTCTTAATTTTAGATTCTTTTTAATCTGTCATAATTATTTATACCTGACTTAATCTTTTTTTTTGTGGTAAATAATCTGATTATACGATAAAAATAATGTTTTTTTTTATAAAAATGACATTAATTTAGGAATAATATATGCGCTGAAAAATATAAAAGCTATTTATTAAGCCTTTAATTTAATTTTGATAGTATTATAATACCTGACATCAGGTGCGATGAAAAGGGGTCAGTGTTATCATTTGCGCCCACTCTTTTTAACATTCAATAATATTACCCGAGTAACATTCTATTTTTTATTTTTTCATTGAAAAATTTAGATTTTAAGTACTTTGTTGTGATTTATTGTCTACTATTTTAGTTCGTAGACATTAATCCAAGATAAATATTGCAACAATTGGCACATTTTATTATTTTCAATAGGAATACTAACTTTTTGATTTTTAAAAATTAAGTTACAATTTTAATAAATCAAGAACTTATCTTGGAGAGTCACATCTTTAGCAAATCACTAACTGCGAGATGTGACTCTCCAAGATAAGTTCTTGATTTATTACAATTGTTCTAAACACATCTACCAAGTTCATTTTAAAATTATTAACTTTTTGAAATTTAATTATTATATAATGAAGTTTAGATTCCAGTATAAACTTAATATTCAAGTTACAATTTGATTA
>JAQIWP010002485.1:0-10850 GCA_034695525.1 Euzetes globulus
GTTATTTTATATCATTTAGATCCTGCTCTCAATATAAATCCTCTCTCGATATAATCCCTCAATTGACCAAACCCGACCGAGGACTATATCGCGATTGCACTGTAACAATATATATGTAACGAAATATTATCTTTTAAGTTTAATGTAATCATGAGAAATATTTAAGTTAAATTATAAATGTCATAAAATTTTTATTTTATATCATTCTTTATTTAGATTTCACAAAATCAATGAAGAAAAATTGAATCGAGAACAATATTCATACCATAACTTAATAATTTATTCTAAATTTATATCTTAAAAATAATGTAATTGCCCTTAAAATGGCAAAAGTTATGATGCATAATTCTAAAAGCCAAAACTTAATAATTTAAGCTTAAAATCACCAGATTTAAACTTATTTTATTGAAATGATTACAATATATTTTAAGGGGGGAGAGGAGGGTGTTAGGGAGAATTATTTTCATTTTACGGGGGAGGGGAAACAAAATAAAGCCACTTATATTGACCATCTCTAAAATGAGTGTACATTTATTTTTCTATTACATAAAAAACATATTAAAGTTTCTTTCAAAATAAACAACAGTTTAAAAGCTAGAAATATTAAAAAGTTGTATTTATTAAGATGGAATTATTCATATGTCTAATTTATGTCTCAAAAATGTCTCCTTGATTAAATGTTTTATGGCTTTATAAAATACAATTATTTCAAGTAACAACTTTAATTGATTTTCCAACATTTTGCCAAATAAACAGCTTATTATGGGAATTTATAATCTGTCATCATGGAATCTAATACTTCTAACTAACTTGGGTTTTAATCATCATTCCCAAGGCTAGTTGAAAAAATTCTAAATTGAAAAAAATTAGACATTTATAAAGTTTTATGGATTAAGCTTAAATCAGTCCTAGACAGCCTAATGGTCAAAGTGTTTGATTATGACCTGGATATCTTAGGTTCAAATCTACTTCTTGTCTATTTTTTTGAAGTTTCATATTATATAACATGCATTTTCATCCTACAATGATTAATTTTGGTTAATAAACTAAAGTTTAATTTTTAGACTTGGTTTTGGTCATAATATTGACTTTTGTATTGTTCTTTGTGTTTGTGATAACTTTTCCATCAAACATCTCATTTTCTGGAGCGCGTCTTGTGACCAGCCCAGGAACTTTTTGTGCTTGGCCTGAGTAAATTTAGCAAACTCATTTGCAGCTACAGCAAAAATTTTTGCTTTCACTGCTTTCATTAGGTTTGACTTTCCAAGATTCTTAGTGCCAGTGTTGAAACCAATAGAAACAAACTAAAAATCAATTAATTGGTCACTTTTATTAAAATATAATTTTAGAAATAGGTAATTTGAAAACGTAAATTGATTCTGTATTAAATTTGTAGTCATTTACAAAAGGTGCTTACTTTTGAACAATGTTCTTGAATTTAGCAAGTCCTTGATGAAGGAAGGCTTCGGCCTGAGTTTTGGGGCACTTTAGAGTAGAGTAACCAGATCTCCTTGATTTGAAGCCCGATCCTGGGCAATATTTTCAAATTAACATTAGGATCCTTGATTGTTCATTCCTGGAAAATATAGGCATTCCTTGATTTGGGGTCTAAAATCAATTTCTTTTGTATGAAGCTCCTTGATTTTTACTAAATATCTTCTTGATTAAGGCTTTTTATCCTGGTCATACTAATTGCTACTAACTCTTAACCTGGACAAATTATATGAATGACTAAATTTTATTCTGTTTTTTTCTCTTTTTTTTTGAATGAGTTTATTGTAAGTTTGCAATAAAATTTTGTTATTTTCATCAGGATATTTTTAAGTGGTAAAATGGATTTCAAAACTTGTTAAACAAGCTTGTCCACTCGAATCTTACAGTTTTTGTTGTCTAGTTTGCGCTTATTTTTAAGACCACTTTAGTTTGTGACACAGAATATCCACTTCTAATCATTTAATTATATGATTTCTGTCATCCAGAACAATTGAAACCCAAGTATATTATGATTAAGATAAAAGCGAAGCAAATTTTTTAATTTATATTTTTGAACTTGGTTTAATTTAACTAGAGGGATTTTGTATTTAATTCGTCAAAAAACTGAACCTTGTACATGTTTGATAAGAATATATTTGATGTCTGAACTTAGATAAATAAATCGTTAGATAAAGATTTAAAAAGTAGTGCTAAAATCTGGTCAAATCATTAATAGCCTTGACAGTTCAGTAAACCTGACAAAACTAGTATTTCTTACAAGTTTTCTTCGTATTTTAGATTCAATTAGTTTATTACTTTAGGCTCAGGTCTGAAATCGAGTGGTCGTCTCTTTAATCTCTATTGAATTTTGTGTCCAATAAATTCGGTGGTAGTTTCGCAGTTTGAAACGTAAGTCTCGTTTTTTTGGGACCGGAAGAGCCAGACTTCTGGTACCTAACGGTACTCTTAATTATGCCTGTCTTAATGATCATCCTGATCACTTATTAAAATTCAGTAATTGCAACAATATAAAAATACTAATTCATTAGATGAACTTGGTAATTCGTCGAACAATCAGAAGAATTGAAATAAATGAAAGCTCTGATAAAAGTAGTAAAAAATAATGCTTTCATTTGATAGAATATTCGGGTAATTTCTTTTTTGCCGCTTTGGCCGCCATTAGTCGTAAATGTTCTATGAAAAATTGTCAAAATATTTTTAAAATAACTTTATTTTGTAAAATAACAAAAATGATTATTTTTCAGAATAAACTTTCATTTTGATAAAATTATTTTACAATTGATTTAGTTTTTTGGTAGTTGTGTACTATTTATTTATACAAAACTATGTGGGATTTCTGTATCTGTCAGTAGTTTTGTATAAATAAATAGTTTTCAGATTTCTCGACTTTAAACAATTAATTTATGACTTCTCTAAAGTTGGCTGAAATTCAATCTGAACCTCTCACTGTCCTGTTAATCAATGTAATTCTCATAGTCGGAGAGTCTGGTCATTCAGTACCTCTCGTGTTGATGATGGGAATAGTCATTTTCCCGAAAACAATATTGTTTTACGTTTTAATAATGTATTTCAAATATTTTTTTACAGTTTTTATTTATCATTAATCAACACAACTACCAAAAAAAACTAAATCAGTTTTCTAATAATTTAATTTACACTAATAATTAATAAACTTCATTTACTTTAAATGACAATTAAATACAAAGATGATAAATGTAAACACTTAAAGGATATAATTAAATTAAAGACATAGAAATAGATAAAAATTTTATTTAGCACAATACGAAAATAAACCTGTAAATCTAAATGATAAATAATTAAACACTATGGCATTTTAAATAAGCTAGATAAGCAAGGTTAAAACAATTAATTTAACATCATTCAAAGAACACCGGTTGTAAATGACTAACCATTTTGTGGGAAACAATTTTGTGGAAACTGGATGCGACCCGTCCAGGCCAGACATAAGCGAGTCATTCATTTGAGGAAAAGGTTAACAGCTTTCCCAACAGAATTTTAACTTAAATTTTTCACTTAATCAGTACATCAATTATTAATTCGGAGTTTTTATTGCAATTTCTTAAAATTTGAATAAAAAATTCTAAATGGCAAAAATTTTGAAAGAACATTAATTGCACATTTTATTATTAATTAGAAAAGTTTTGTCTCGGTAATTTAGATTTCAGATATTAAATTTTTATCCATTTGAAGTCCCAATGATTTAGTTTTATTGTTTTGCTTAAACATTTGGTTTAAATTCACGAAATTCCCGTTTGTTATCAATTTTCATAACCCCGTCACTAAAATGAAAATTTTTAAATTTAAATTTTTTCATCCTAGAAATTTTTAAATTAATTGATGGGGATTGAATTTTTTCCAAACTTTGGGTTATAAGCAGGGTTTATTAAGTACCAGGACTTTATATGGATATAAGAGGGAAATAATGCATTTTTAAGACCAAAATCTAGAGGTGTATATTAGAACGACATATTTAAAAAATGTCGGACGAATATGGCGAACGAAAATGCACATTTTTTGCCATCATGTGTCAAGGTAAAAATTCATTAACCATGTTAATAAATAAATATATTCAAACCTTCTTCGAGTTGACACTGTTAAATCCCAGTCAGTTAAATTATCTAAGAATGGAGGTAGTAAATCTTTAAGATCTCTTCGTCTGTAATAAAATTTAAAAAAATTAGTTAAAACAAAATATTTTCGATATTATTTTCTTAATTACACTTTTTGGTAATTTTATGGATTAATTGGCTTAATTTAGCTATAACTAGGCTATTTTTAAAGTTCGAAAAAAGCAACTAAGTGGCCTATTTTCTGGTCCCACTACTGAAAAATGAATATAATCAAGAGGAAAAGTAGTTTATATCCTGGAATTTTTCAAAAGCAACTGTTTGTATTGCGCTTAAAACCTATCTTTCTCATTTCAAGCATATTAGAAGAATATTTTGGCTACCACCTTGCAGGGTTCCCAAACCAAAAATTGACCTAAAAGGAGCATTTTAAGAACACAAGTTAGGCTATTTTGCAGGTTTTAAAGTAAATTCCTTAAAATAAAAAAACAAAATGACGGTTTTATTGTAGGCATCTTTAAAAATTGTTTAAATTGTAACCGACATTACGAAGAAATTCCCAAATATTACCAAAATATTGCCAAAACGCTTCGTAAGCGGGCGGGAAGGGGTGAGATTATGCCATAAATATCTTAAGAGGAGGTACTCCGAAATAGCCTACTTTGGCATTTATAGTGTATCCCATATTTTTCATAATATTATTGTTTTCTTTACCTTAATTCCTTTGAAACGAAACGCTTGTTGACCAAGTGACATTCAAAATCAACCGAAATGAACAGAATTAGTAGTAAAGTCAGAGTTAAGGTTTTGAAAGTCATCTTCAAATATGGCTTAAAAAGTCTTTTGTTTAAAATAAAGTTTAATTTTGATAAATTACAGATGAATTGTATTAAAAATAAAATTGAATCGAGTTTAGTCATTTAATTCAGCCAATTTATATCATAAAATGAATACTTTACAGTAAAATATTTTCAATACCTTGACAACTGCATGATTATTGTTGGAATTTAATAGCATTTTCATTCAAATTTTCATGCAATTTGAAACAATAATTTGATTTATAGTATTCTATAATATATTTTTATGATTATAGAAATTATATCTATTATAGCCTAATGAAACTAAATATTAAAAACTATCATGAAGTCAGTCTCTTAATGAGTTATATTATTTTGAGTCTCTGCTAATATGATAATTAATTTACAGTTAATTTAATGTAAATATTCGTAGTCTTTAAACTTATCGTGTAATTTCAAGTAGGATATTTCAATTTTTTTTGCCTAATTAACATAATATTAATAATAATAATACCTCCTTAATAATAATACCTCCTTAATTCAAAATAGTCTTCTTATAATCTTTTATTTAACCTTGTAAATATAATTTGATAACTTATTATTTCATAATAATAAGTGAAATTTTAAGAACTATTTGAGCGACAAAACAATATTCTACATAATTAAGCGGTCAATCAATCTTGGTGCTTCTATTTTATTATTAACTTTTAAAGAATAAGAGATCATTTGTTTGGGTAAAAAATATATTCAAATCGATATTTTTTAATATCTACATTATCAATAGATTTTGATCACGTGATCTTAGTAATTTTCGGACATATGCAAAGGTCACAGGTCAAGCTTGAAGAGTAATAGAAGATATTATGAGTGAACTTGATAGAGGGGAAGATTTGATCTTTCATTTGATATTCTAATCATTAGAAGTTCTATTATGAGAATAACTATTACAGAACTTCAAACATTCAAAAATTTTTTATTTTAGCCATTGAAAAATTTGAATCTAGCTCAAATTTTCTTTGAAATTTCGAGAGAACTCAACCCTGCAACAAATTTGATCAATGAAGCTTATCATTATATCGATCTATTGTAGTTTGGTCCACAGAATATTTAAATTCTACTCAGTTATATTGAATTTTGAATTTTAAAGTAAAATTAATAATTTTTTATGGACCAAACTAAATAATATATTGAGTATTGTATTAATGATAACATTTGTTCTTGGGAAAGAGATCTCTGCAAATTTCAAAGATCTAATTTTAAAATTTGCCTATGGTTTTATCTAATTGCATACATCTAGCAGCTAATTGATATTAAAATATATTTTGCCTGCTTGTAATGCATGAATTTCTATATAGCTATTGTTTATTTTTGTAAATAATTAATGAAATTTATTTATTATTTGTACACTTTTAGTGAAATAATAGTTTTTCAAATAACTGAATGCATCATAAAAATATCGGTAAAAATATAAATTTTTAATTAATTAAAGTATTATTATTAACAATTTGAGGGAATTTTCATTAAATTTTATTTGAATTTAAATGAATATCTTGATCATTAACATATATTAGGGAAATTTTGTTGCATAAGAAAATATTCAAAAGAAATGGAAATAGTACCAAATTCATGACAATAATTTTATATGCTAATAACAATAAGTTATAACATTAAATTGAATATGTTCATAAAATTTATTATAAATGATCTAGGGAATTTTAGCTCATTTAAATCATTTTCTATCAAATATTTCTAAAAATTAAGTATTTTAAAAGTTCCTGTTTTAAGGTTTTATGTTATAAACAGGAAAGGGAAGGTTTTAACAACTTCGATTAATTTGATTTATTATTTGAGCTAGTTCATATTAGCTAGCCAGTGGTAACTTGGTGGTGATTTAAAGTAAAAAGTTTTTCAGTTAAAAAAATTAATGTCGAGATTATATATCCTATTAATAGACCAAAAATAGGACCTCTATATAACATATTCAGGCTGATGCTGCTATCAAATTGTAATAGTTTGTTTGAGTTTAGTCCATATTTCGATTTGATAATTTGACCATAAAAGTCAGCCACCATGTCAATTAAATGTAATGTTCTGTCGGTTATACCAGATTCAATTTGAAATATAATCCTAAAACAATTTAAAATAATTAATAATATTTATTGATAAATGTTTTTGTGTTGACTCACATCCGAGAAATCTGTTTAGAGTTGGGATGACTTTTCGTTACATAAGAGTAAATGAAATGCTGATTGTATTTGTGCTCCGATTCCTTCAAATTGAACATGGGATAAAAGTTTTTTAGGCTTAAAGCAAAATGTCTGTTCACGAGAAGTACGGCTTTCCTTTCGCTCACATCTTTCAAAACCTGATAATTGATAAATTCGTCGGTATTATCTTGGTCACTAATGTTCAATTGTTTTGTGTATTCAATGAATCTATTGTTCAGTATTTCATAGATTTCTGGATTAACTGATTTTAATTCAAATAAACTCTCTTTTCCGTAGACTTTTAGCTCTGGATTAGAGACGATGTCCTCTAATGTCTCGACTGTTAGCGAAGGCTTTGTTTTGAAAAATGTCTCCAATAATAAACTGTTGAAACATTTTATTAGAATTGTTGAGCATAATATCCAAGTGAATAATAATAGAGTTGATTGATTGTTAAATTGGCTAGCTGAAGCTAATAATTGAGATGGTTGTGATAAAATGAATCTGTTCAGGCTCGTAAAACATTTTTCTAAATTTTTTTGATTAAAGTTCAAGGCTGTTATAATAATTGAACATGCTAGCAAGAATAAAGCCACCATGATCCATATCTTTGAAAATTAAATGATTAGAATAATAAAATATGTAAGCTTGCTAATAATTTATATTACTTGTGTTGAAAATAACTTAAAATAGGTCATGTAACTTTCATCTAGGTCGAACTTTAAGATGCTCAACAGTTCGGTCCAATATTCCTGAGCCACTGGACGAAACTCTATTGTTTCTGCTTGGTCTTCTATCAGGTTGTTTGTGATTAAACATAAAATTGGAGATGCCTAGAAGAGTCAAGTTTATATTTGATTACCAATTAAAATAGCACTCATACATTAAATTGTTGACAATTCTCAGGAACAATATCTACGTTCAGTCGTAAATGACATGTCACATAATGAATTATATTCATTAGAAATCCAAAGAATATTCCCTGAAAAATAAAATTGATTATTTTGTTTGAAGCGTATGAAAACTTTACCCGAGCTACTTGAGGCACAATAATGTGGCCTGATGAGTTAAATGAATTCGAAGAACATGAATTAATTCCATCGAAAAATTGTTCATATTTCATAAAAATTAAGGCAATTTCTAAATATTTTCCATCTATTGAATTATCCATAGTTAACCAAGTTGATCGTATCTAATAACCAAGTATCTTATAAAAAATTTATAATTTTCATTTTTTTAAATGTGGCCGAAGTTATTTTCATGTGAATGCAAAACTTATCCTGCTATTACATATCTCTAACAAAACTATACTGTTGATATATCTATTCTACCAATGGTTTTACCGGCTGAACACATGGGTTTTTGGAGAGGTTCTGCCTCCTTTGGTCAGCGCCTGGCCGAGAATCAACGTCTCTGTAGCAAACTCCCAGTCCGGCATTGATATACACAAATACCAAAACTTTACTATATATTTACCAAGATTAATTCAAATTAGTAAATGTCAGAAAATATTTTACTTTAAACTGCTATAAGAGACCGCTATTTCACTTATTGCACTCAAACCAATTTGGTTCTAGACTTTTAAAGCTCAGTCTTGAGTCAATTGAGTAATTTATTCGAGATTTAAAACAGAAGGATAAGTTTTGCATTCAATTTAAATTGTTTTACACATTTACCAGGTTTCAATTTAATTATCTTAAGAGTCTAGAAGATAATTTAATAAATGATATTTTTTTGTTTTTTCAATCTCGGTTTGAAGCCAGACAACGCCTGACAACAACAAATATAATTGCATAACACAATTATATCTTTCAAGTTCTATACTATTAGAATATATTTTAGATTAGCCTAGTTTCGTATTTCAAGTTATGCTCGATTCTTTCATTTTAATATTATTTGCAATATTCCCTCAAATGCCCTTATATTAGTGGTCGCCAAGTTTAAACATTGATACTGTGTACATTTTGATAAAATAACACTGACTTGTGCAAGACCTTGTTGATTCCTGGTTTATTAGATGAGTGCTAAATATTAAGTAATAGTATATTTCTTGAATGATTCATATTTACAGCAAAATAATTGTCGACTTAATATTTTTTCATAAAATTAATCAAATAATATGTGAAATATATTTGGAAACAAAAACAATTTTATGTTAACAATCAGAAATTTAAATGAATTTAAATAGAAAATCAAGATTTATTCTAATTATGCAACAGACTTTAGTTGATCACAAACTGTAGAGATGTCTGTGGCATAAGCAGAATAAGTCTTGAGTTTCTATTTAAATTTTGATTACCACGACTAAACAGTTCATTAATCAAATTAAATGAATTTATCTTGTGACTATTTTCAATGAAAAATCTTTAAAATAAAAATAATTACCAAATATATCAATATTACAAATATCATCATTCAATAGAAATAAAAACTGTAAACCAATAAGTAATTTCATTTTACATTTTCAATTAAAAGTATTTGTAATTTCTTATACCATTTGTTACAAATCTAAAATTTTAGTGAATAAATAATCAAGATCAATCATAAATTTGCATAAATTGTGTTTGATCAATTTAAATGAGAAAACAAGTAAATATTACCCGTGTTCAATATCAAAATGATTAGTTAATTATTTATAAATAAAAATTTGCATTGTATTTCAATAATTCCGAAACAATAGTAAAACTTTAATGAGCAATTTAATATAATTTAAGGTTCTGCCATTCTGTTCACTTTAATGATGTTTGTGTTGAAAAAATAACTTTAACAAGAATATAACCTTGCACAGGTTATTTCTTTTGGTCGACTCAAACTGCATTCTCATTAATTACCCAGAGATTACCAGAAATTTAGAAAAAGTGATGATTTTATTGAAAATGTAGTGATGAGTTGGAGATACTAAATTTTAGTTGACTAAAAGAATTACATTTTTGAGCGATTATTAAGCAGAGATACCTCGGGGGGAGCAGACGTCCGTTTCCTGTTGCATATGAAGAAGAAAGGGCTGTAAAATCATATGAGTTCCGTTAACGACTGCGTAATCGATATTTCCTGAAAACCAAATTATTTTCTGAATTTTTATTATTACAAACGAAATCCAAAATGATTTAGACGTCTGAGAACTCAATTTTCATTCAAATATAGAACAACTGTTAAACATGCAACTTTGACTACTGTAGTTATTTGAAAAAATTAAATTTAAATATGAAGAAATAAATGTTAAAGAACATGACACTAATGCTGAAGAGATAGCCAGTCATTAGATTGAAATGATAAAGGATTTTGAAAAAGTTTAGTCGACTAAAAGTATTATATTTTTGAGCGATTAATGACAAGAATTTAGACAAAGATATGAATAAAAGTAAGTAATGAAAGACAGAAAATGAATGTCTTTTAATTAGATTTACAACACATTTTATATTTTTCAAAGGTATTCACTTTAAGTGATAAACAAATATTTCAAATGACAATAGGTTTCTTCACATTATATCAGTTAACAGTTTAGATATTTCGAGAATAAGGAGTAAAATTACAGCTAAAATGCTGTGCCATAACACAATTACTTTAATAAATGATATGAAAGCTGCGATAAATGACATTTACTTATAATTACTAATGCAAAAAAGGCTGTTTGAAAGAATTCTCTGATTATATCTGAAAATTCACTGAACATTAAAGAAATGAATATTAATTTAATTTTTTGGTAGTTGAGTTGATTTAATGATTAATAAAAACTGTAAAAAATATTCACAATTTAAAGTTTT
>JAQIWP010002486.1:0-10847 GCA_034695525.1 Euzetes globulus
CGGCCGGAAAATCCGCCATTTTGTTCTTTATTTGAAGGAATTAAGCCTTTAAACTTGCAGAATACCCTTATTATAGCCTTATAAGGTTAATTTAGGCTTAAAAACACCGGAAATAAGCCTATTTTAGAATAAAATGGCCGTTTCCGTCGCTATTTCCGTCCGCCAATTTACCCTCCTCCATACCCCCCAACAGCACTTTTGGCAAAATATTCCCCCCCCCCCTGGAAAAATTTTCATTGGCCATCTCTGGTATTGGTCTAATTATTAGAAATAGGCCCTATATGTAGTACATTTAGAATACTTTTCTATTACCACAAAAAAGGTGATTTACTTCAGCTTGTCCCCAATACCAACCTGCAAACCCTCTCATATATTTTTTATCTAGGAAATTTTGCATAATCCTCCTACATAATAATAAGCAGGGGTAATATAATATTGTTATTAATTACATATGTTACTAATTAGCCAAACCAATACATGCTCATATATAAATAATTTATTTTCAGAATTGACCCACTTGAGCATGGTTATCAAGGTAATGTCATTTATCTAATCAAAAAATGTCTTAAAATATTGATGTTTAAAGATTAGAAAATAAAGTAGAGACCAATGGTTTTATAGCTCCGGACCCGATTATAATACTCCCAATTATTATACTTTCGTTTTAAAGGAATCAATGGTTTGTCCTCAATTTTTGTGAGATTGCAAATAATCTGAGTCAATTACAAATATTTTACACTGGTATAATCAGACTTTTAGCTTTTAATTTCAATGTTCTGATTCATTTTTAATTGATTGTAGAGTTTATTCAAGTGTTTGAGGATAATCTCGAGAGTTATTGGGCTATCAGTATATTTACTGTCCTTTGACTCCAAACAGTTATACATTTAAATACAATAATTCGAGTCAAACATATTCTTAAAGTTTCAAAATAAATAAAATGAATTTTTTAGCAAAAATTTTAATTTTGACGATTTTGCAGTCCATACAGACTGTATATGTCTGTGCCGTCGGATCCAATCCATTTGATGGCAGTCAAAGTGATTGTAAGGCAAATATAGTGGAATCGATTCCAAACGGATTGACTTATAATTCGTCAATCATTTCGAATTCAACTTTCGATGAATTAATATCTTTGATATCGAGTGCTAACCATTCGATAGAAATCGCATCGTTTTACTGGACATTACTTGGAACTGATGTTATGCCAAAACCGGATCAATCCAGTCTTAAGGGTAAACAACTATTCAATGCAATAATTAGTACCTCCAAGTCTCGAAACGTGACCATCAGGATTGCCGTCAATGAAGACAAGGACACTGAGAACAGCACTGATTTGCAAATTCTGGAAAGTTTTGCAAACATTCGTCGAGTGAACTTTAGTCGACTTATCGGCGCCGGTGTTCTTCACACTAAGTTCATTGTTGTCGATCAAAAAGACTTCTATATCGGAAGCGCTAATATGGACTGGAGGTCATTGACTCAGGTCAAGGAAATGGGCCTCGTTTTGACAGAATGTCAACTTCTCGCACAAGATTTGTCCAAAATATTTGAAATCTATTGGTATTTGGGAGAACCGAATGCGACGGTTCCGAGTTTGTGGCCAAAAGAACTGTCGACTAAATATAATGGAAGTAATCCGATGTCCATATCATTGAAAGAAATACAATACAATGTGTTTCTGTCGTCGTCTCCAAAATCATTTTGTTCTTCGGGTCGAACCAATGATATCGACGCCATTCTGTCGGTCATAAAAAGTGCCAAAAAATTCATTTATATCGCAGTAATGGATTACTACCCAATGTTTCTCTACTCCAAACCCAACAGCTTTTGGCCAGTCATTGACAATGCACTCAAGGAAGCAGCTATTAATAGGAAAGTCAGCATAAGACTAATGGCCAGCCGTTGGAATCATACCCGCAAATCAATGCCAATATTCTTAAAGTCTTTGGCCGTTTTCAATGATACAAAACTCTTTGGGGCCGACATTAAAGTCAAGTTGTTTGTAGTGCCGGCTTTCACACCACTGCAGGCGAACATTCCTTTCGCAAGAGTCAATCACAACAAATATATGGTTACCGATCAGAGCGCTTACATCGGAACCTCCAACTGGTCAGCAGATTATTTTGTTAATACAGGAGGGGTTGGCCTTACTATGACTCCTAAACAGAACGGAACAAATCTAAGAAGTAATTTGCAGTCTATTTTTGAACGCGACTGGGATTCAAGTTATGCCAAACATTTATAAAAACATTTTCTGAAATTTATTAAATTTGATTCAACTTTAAAATTATTTCGAATAGAAATCAAATTATTTTATTTATTTTCTGCCAAACGTTTATGACTTTACTTTTGTTCCTCAAAACAATATTCTGTCCGTAAGTTGTATACCATCTGAAAAAGGAAACCAAAGTCTAAAAAAACTCAAATTAAAATGACATACATTCCGAAGAGAGCGCCGGCCAGATGAGCGCCATGATCAAAAAAGCGCCAGCCCAATACTAGTCCAGCGCTATCCATTAGAATAATGCCTTTGAGTGCAATTCCCGCAGATATTGTGAAAAATGGCAAAAAAATGATCATTAGTTGCAAATCAGGTCTGGCCACACAACATGACGATAGCACTCCCAGAATGGCTCCCGACTGGCAAACAAATCAAGTTTATCCTATTATTTGATTTTAATTCTAAGATTAGAGAACAGTCTCTCAATACTGGGAGTTAAGTCAAAAGTGAAGACTTAATGGTTAAACCAGTACTTGAAATGACTATTGAGAGATGTTCTCTATATTACTCAAAATTATAGTTTACTTACAGCTCCTAAAGAAGAGGAGGCTCTGGTCGTAACCACTTTTGCCAAATAACTTCCAAACGATGAGACGACGCCTGAAATCGATTCTCGGATCAAATATCAAATTATAAATTTGTAAAGTACCAGAAGTGAGGTATAGAGCCAGAAGTTGGTCCCAACCAAACAGTTGTCCACCGATTTGAGAGAATGAGTATAAAACTACTAAATTGAAGAACAAATGAGTGGCCGAATAGTGACTGAAATTCGACAAAAGCATTGGCCAACACTTCAATGGCTCTGAAATCAAATGGTTTAGAATAATAATAAGAATATTTGAAAACTTACTGATAGTGGTGTTTGTCATGAAATGCTTAGCCATAAAAGGCTGAAGTCTGGGTACTTTCCAACCGATAAATACTAAGACATTTATGGCAGCGATGCCTACGAAAAGTTTGAACGATTCGTTTCTTGTATTCCACCACTCCTTCAACTTTTAGCCAAAATTAAGACAAATTGAGAAATAGTGACAATTACTTGAATTATAGGATTTGAGGCCTTTTTATGGCTTTCACTATAAGGCAATGTTTTGATATTTTGTTTCCATTGATTCCAAGGATTAAACTTTTGCTTCAAATGAATGGATGTCTCGAAGTTGTAAACGATATAAACTGAATAAACAGTTGCACTAAACTTAATGTTCAATAATTATTAAATATGACAAACAATAAAATGAAGAAAAATTACCCCAAATGTGAAAATTAAAGGTTTTATTAAACTCTTAGTATTTTCGAAAAATGAAGTTCGCCTCAAATTGTCGACACTTTTTCCCAAATTGTTTTTACCGAAACTTCTAACCATTTGTACATAATTTGGATTAAACTTATTCTTCAGACAACAATTAGTTAATCTTAAAACTGAAAGCATTTTATATCATAATTATTTCAATTTCCAGTAAAAACATTAACCACTTAAATGACTTAAAAATAAAACAATAAACAACTGATTTGACGGTATATTTGTTGGCCAGACCTTACAAAAGTGGTTACATAAGCAAAGTCTTTCATTTAATGTTTGGGTTTCAACTAAAAAGTTAATATTTAGTTTAAAAGGCATCAAAAGGGGTCCACTGTTTGCAACTTTTTGCTCACATTTTTTATTCTCTCGACTAAAGTTTTTGTCCGAAAGCAGAATACAGTGTAGATATTGACTAAAAGTGTCTAAAGTTCACTTAGTTTGTCAATGTTCAGGTCAATTGAGACAATCTCTTGGATAAATGAGGCTTGCACATTTAATTGTTGTCAGAAACTTGCCATAAAACGATACAATTGTCAATCGATTGAAAGGGTCCAAAAACAATGATTTGTTGTACTTTTTTGAGAACTACTTTAGAATATTTAGTAAACAAATTGCGTAAGAGTTGACACAAAATAGACTGGAATTAAGTTTTTCATCAAATGATTTGTGAAAATGAGTAATCAGTCCATTGAATAGAGGAATGACTTATTTTTGTTGATAAATAATTGAGACGAAAGCCAATCAATTGAATCATAGCTATAATTATGTACAGAATTAAGGTTCGATCCGTTTATTGTTTGACTTTGAAATGTTTGACCAAATGATGTCTTAAGCAGAATGTGATGCGAGGAGTAATGAGCGGAACCTACGACTCAATGATCGGGTTGTTGGCCATCAGAAGAGTTATTAAAGACGACCGAAATGCTAAAAATGCCAATAATATAATGAAACGAATTTTTGAATGTATTTGTCTGAACGGCGGACTCTTTCTGGTCAGTCACCGAACCTTTGGTTTGATATTTACTGACAAATTAAACTGAATTTAGGTCTCAATATTGGTCTTCAATCATGTGATCCTTAAATGGCTTTACTTTTTTATGCAATTGGCGTTTGGATCTCAGGAAGGAATGGTTTCTTCGACGTGGTTCTGGTTGGAACCAACTCTTTCTTACTTTTTCTCAGTCTTTTGGGTTTTACCTCTGTTTCTATTGAGTCGTGTCGTCAATGCCTTATGGTTTCAGGTATTGCCATAACTTTTGACAATTTGTTTTAACAATATGTTTAGGATATCGCCGACAACGCATTTAGAGGCCGTCCACAGGGATTCCGGAATATCCCGGTCTTCATCGCCGACACATTCTTTAGTCTTCTCATTCAAATTCTATTTTTATTACAGGTATCCATACATTTATGAACTCAATTAAAATGAATAACAAATAATTGAATATTGCAGTCAATGTTAGTCGAGTTTTTGCCGATTCCTTTGGTCGGACAGTTGGCCGCTCTCTTACACATCAGTCTATTATATTCTTTATACTCTTTCGAATATAAGTGGTTTAATATGGGTTTGTATTAAACATCTATTTCTAATCAATTACTTTCAATGTTTCTATTGTGTGGAAAGGGTGGCAATTGCACCGAAGACTGCACTTTATCGAAAACAATTGGACTTACTTTTTGGGCTTCGGACTACCCCTGGCTTTGGCCACTTATATGATTCCTAATTACCTTTTAAGTGGAGCTATATTTTCAATATTTTTCCCGCTATTCATAATTAGTGCGAATGAGGCGCGACCTCGAAACGGGTCCTGGTAAGTTTCATTCTTGTCCTATGCTTTCAATTTATGCGAACATTTCTTTTCAGTGATATTCAAATACATTTCTTCTCACCAGTCGTTTGGCTCTCAAATAAAATTCTCGAATTTATTTTCAAATTCAATATTTTAGGTAAAAATGGAACCAATCGTCGCATTCAGAGAAAAGAATAAATTTAATTCAAATTCAATTCACTTTTTTGTCATAAGGGGTTTTAAAAACTAAATGAAAAACAATCAGTGTTTGCCTGAAAACTGGGTTTCACTAATTTTTGTGCTTTCACTTCGTTGTTGACTGAATTTTGTTTTGACACTGACTGACGAGCTCAGGCTTTTCTCACACTTCAGGACAGTTTGTTTTACCCCATTTTCACCTCCCATTAGAAATCAACCAAAAGTCGAACGATTTTGTATTGAAAACATTTTTGTTGCAAATAAGTCTCAAAACAAAACGATTCGAAAGAATTTTTTTAAAGTAAATTATAACTTAATATAAGTTTGTTTTCAATCAAATGTAATATTTTAGGGAAAATATGTCTGTTATTAAATGAATGAACTATTGAATTGTTTGTAAATAAAACTATTATTAACGCCAAAAATTTAGTCATCAATTAATATCTATTAAAAAGCAATTTACAGGAAATTATTGAAATCGAAGCTTAAAAACAATCATTAGTTTATATATCAATGTATATCCGAATCGTTTTTATTAATTTAGAAATTGGATAATCTATCGATAAAAAGAGATAAAACCGGAAATAAAACTATGATATGAATAAAATTGCACTAAATCTCAATGACATTCAATTGAATGTGAAAGCAGTCAATAGTTTGTCTATCATTTTGTTTATTCCAATAAATATAACTCAAGTTGTAGTGTGTTTTCCTTAAAACAAGACTAGATTTGTATCGGAAATAATGACAAATATAACTAAAAACGGTTTTCAAAACATTATTCGAATGCATTTCCCAATCGTTTGAATGAAATTTATTTAACGAAGACTTTAATACAGGTATCGAACGGATGGCAACAAAAGTCTAATTGGAAAACACATTACAAAGTCTACAAATCAGTCAGTTGTCTGCTCTTGTCAATTCTCATCATGCAAATCATAGATTTGAAGACTGGAGTTCCTTAGACTCTGATTATTGCTTTTAAAACAATAGTATTTATGGAAAATAGTTTTGTTTACGTGTTTGTGAAATATAGCAAAGGATAAGTGACTTAATATAAGTGAAAATAAATGAAATCAATTATAATATAATACAACTTTGTTTTCACTCGTGATTATAAAGTATTAGTAATTGTTTAACGGATGTAATGAGCAAATAATGCAGTGCTGTTCACAGGTATCAGTACTTCATTACACAATGTACTCATTGACCGCTGTATAAGTTGAATTAGTGATGAACTTGCTCATTAAGTCGTATTAGCTTAACACTCTAATCGTTGTTTAGGCCTATCCTCTAAACAGTGAGTTTTATATCTGATTCAGTGTTTGAAATGAAGTAACGAATCGAAGGTAAACAGCGCTGCCATACATTCAATCTTTGATGGAAATCATCAGATATTCTGAACGTCAATCTAAACGATCGGCCGATAGTTCAGAACCAAATAAATAAGTTTATGGCAACCCTTAAAATCTCAGAAATCATAAAATCGATGAATGAGTAGTGCTTTGAATCAAAAATAAACTAACGTTACGTATGATCGCTATTAAACTATAAATGTCTATAAATCAGAACCTAATCTAAAATTATATAATCATAACATAACATAAGTAATCACTAAAAGCCGTCGATTAACAGTTCGAAGTGGACGCTCCCTTCTCTGTCCATTCTGTCGTGTTTTATGTTCTTAGCCCAAGCCTTGCACTCAACATTTATCAACACTCCTGGGGTCGGCTTCAAGAAGTGTATAAACACGAATGGTGACAAATATCCAGGTTGATTAGTGAATGGGAAGTACTTGAAGTCAATTCCGTTTTGTGGGTAATAATGAATGGGTCCAATGTTTTCCTTATCCGCGGCATTCTGTTCAACAATTATACCACAAATTTAGTGCAATTCAGTTAAAAACATCGAAAAGAAAGCTAAAACCATAACCCAATTATTAAAATGTCTCTTTATAGCCCTGTATCTACACCTGTACCTGGCATTCTCTAGATATGATTGCAAAGTATCCTAGTTGATATTATTGGGAAACAAGTGTCTGCTAAACAACGTAATACATATGTATTCTGAATCTCACAATTGCCTACCATGGAATAGAATGTTCAAGTTAAATTAGTTAAAGCTAACTTGCTTGAAAATCTGTAGTTTAAGTTCTCTTCAAATATTGTAATTTTATGCTTGATCATTTTGCTTAAACTTGATATTATGAGCTCTATATTATTTATGAGCTCTTCACCCGGACAGTTTGGACTGTTAAGGTGACAACTATACATTGAGTTTCAATTGGAATGTTATGGAGAGTCAAACAAAAGAGCATGGTCACTCTTAATAAAGTTTCACTACTTTATTAAAAGTCGTCATAAATTGTAATCATTTTTGGGGTTGGGTTTCATTTTTAATTTGACTGGTCATCCACTGCTGCAGTGAGTAATGGTTGCTATGTGCCAATTGATACTAGTCAAAGCCCTGACCTCAACAAAGACTGATCAGACACAAATATCTCTTGTTGTCGAAACATGTGTCCGAAACTATGGATTCCATGAGTTTTATGAGTTGCAAAGTGACGGCTAATGGACTCAATTTGGGTCTCATCTACTTTTTGGTAGTCAATTGATTTGTGCAAAACGACATACCTCTCCCTCACAAGTTATATAGACGACATCATTTTTACCACGAGTATAACCCTCTCTAACGACGTCAGGAATGGCAGAATCAGTGAAATCCTTGTCTTCGTAAGAATTGGGTTTCCAGTTATATATCTGTTGATAATTGAAAAGTAATTCATTAGAAAACGACTCAAAATTTAAATCAATTGATTACTCGATTGAGTTTTATGAGAACACAGGGATCGCCTCTTTTATAGCCAAAGTCCTGTCCTTTAGTGCAATTGTTGTCAATTTTCTTGATGTCAAAAAAGCAGAACTTGTCGTCGTCAACAGTTTTATTATTCTCGCACTGGTCGATGTGCGCTCCTCTGTCAGCACTGCCATCATTGGCTTTCTCGTAGGGCTCAAGGAATTTATTCAAGTTGTCGGTCCAGTGCATCCAATTCTGTTCATTCTGTCCCTGTTTGAACCAAATTAAAGTGCTTTCCACGTTCTCGTCTCGGGGACGGGGTCTGAAGCCGAGTCCTATCGACAGCAGTCATTAATTTAAAGCAATTCATTGAATGAAATCATTTTGAGGTCAGTTATCAATGAGGTGCTGTGTCATTATATATGACCTTGCTTATGACTGTTTATCACCGATCATTCATTGATTATTTATTGCTAATTACGAGACAAAAAAATCAGTTGACATAACTTAAAGTTGGCTAAAAAGTGCCTCAAATGACAAGTGACCGAAAAATGAGTTCAATGTATGGGGAAGTGCATACCGGGGTTGGAACCGATACGGCTTTCACCCAACTGCCACTTCGGGACGCGTTGATCAATGGTTTGGTAGAATATTAATAACATTAGAGCCCAAAATGCAGCCAAACATAAGTAGAATATTATGTAAAATATCAATATTTTGACTGAAAAGTAATCCCAAAAATAGGCAAAAATTAGTCCAAATCTTTATTTTTTCAAAATCCATGAATTAATGGAAGATTTTAGAAAACTATTAAATTAATTGTCGATTAAAAGATTAAATGAATGAATAAAAACTGTTTTATATGAAAGCGATTTAGTATTGAGATAAATGAGAGACTAATAAAATTGATAACTCTTTGCTTATCTCATTCCGACTTTAAATGACTCGCATTTTGAGAAATAAATGTTTAAACGTCGAGAATATTAATGCAATCATAGAATGAATACATTTGAAGAATGCATTGAAAAACATAAGTCATGCTTATTATAAGCCGATTCTCATTGACGACAATCAATGCTATCATTACTATCAATGTGTTAATTATATATACAATTCAAATATCAGTCACTTTTGAATAGAAATCTTTTTCCGACATTTTTACAAATCTCTTAATACTTTAATTAATGCCGATTTCAATCTCTTCATTCATTTCTAATCAACTAAAATGTAATAAACACCAAATAATGCCTCAATTTTCTCAATCAATTCAATAAAAATCAATGTTCGCAATATTTTGCCAATAATGCCATTAATGGCAACTTTAGACCATATTTTGCCCAAAAAATACCTTTTTATGTCATTTAAAGCACTAATAATACGGATAAGGAATCGCTTTAATTAGACATCATTTCAATTAATGTCACAAAATATAAGAAAATATTCAAACAATTAGTTTAAAAATTAATCCTTAGATTAATTGAAACAGTTTTTGATTTTGACTTACAGTTAGAATCAAAGAAAAGAATTATAAAAAGTAATTCATTAAATGAAAGGAGAGGTGAATACTAACGCCATGAACTGCCCGTTCGTCCACAGAATTCTCTGGTTCTTGGATTCCATAAGAATTGGACAATACTTTCAGTTGTCGTCAGTTTTTCTTCGGGTTTGAAAAAATTTGAGTCCTTTTCAGCCATTTTGTGAACACTTTTACTGCAACTGAAGAGAAGTGAAACTAAAAGGCAATCAATGAATGCTTTCTATGTATGAGATGTCGACTCAGGACTCAAATGATGTCCAATAGTGAGAGGAGTGCACTAAACGAGTCTGGATTGGGAACTGACGGCAATCCAATCAACGCTATTAAACACTAATATATTAAATGGCATTAAATGCTTAAATGCTTTAAATTTATTAATGCATTCACTTTTGATCAATACTCCACTCAATGTCAACACTAGAGATCACTCCCAACTCCACTACGACCTCATTCTCACTATTACTCACCAATCAATCAAACACTTCTCAACACATTTCATTTCATTCTTGTTAATTTCTCAAATTTTTTCATCGATTCTCTAATACTTTATTAAAGAAAAAGCCAGGAATTGGCAAATTAGCTTGCACATTTAATACTAAATTAAATAATATTCTTGGTTTTTGTCAAATTTGACTGTGAACACCTCTAACCAGTTTTAAAAAGTTAGCTTCACTGTACAGAATTAGTAACAGAATATCTTCAGTTAATATCTGATCTCAAAGTTTACATAATATGAAAACAAATCAGTTTTACACTTATTTGAAATTTTATTTTAACAATCATAATCTGAATTTGTATTTTTGAGTAGTCGCAGAGTTGCACATTACCAGTGATTAAATCAATCAAAATTTTAAGACATTAACGAAGTACAGTTAGCCCTCGGTTTAAACAGATTTGCGGTGCCAGGTAAATGATCTGTTTAAATCGAATTCTGTTTATATC
>JAQIWP010002487.1:0-10844 GCA_034695525.1 Euzetes globulus
TCTGAGGGCTCCATATCATGATTGTTTTTTAGATCAAATTCCAGATTAATTTCTTCGTTCCCAAATGGTACAATATATCGCATTCTAAACGTTTCATTGGTCTCTGGATTAATTTTATGATGTGTGATGAATTCGTTTGTTCCCATCCAATGGTTAGAAGTTTTCCATAATTTAATTTGAGGGGTTTTAAAATATTTGATAGCTTTTATCAGAAGAATCGGAATTTGTATCCAATCCTGGTTTTCCAGTCTTATTATAAAAGAATGAGTTTTCTTTACAGCTATTGTTTGTGTTTTATTTATTTTAATCTGATCAAAATTCAATTCTCTATCAAAATAAATTTGTGGCAATGGTCCCAATGGTTGGGCATTTGAGGAATGAATTTTAAATCTATCGCCCATTCGATTTATATAATAAAATAAACTTCCGTTAATGAATCTTTCTTTTTCAATCCTAACTATTTCGGATCCAAATATTTCTGTAAAGAGACTCCAGTTGATTCGATTTCGATTTGAATCAGGAGGTTTTAAAATATCTTTTCGATAATCTTTAATGGTGTTGTAGTAGGATTCAAGTACATCTTGATTTTGTTTAAACCATTCCATATCTTCTTTAATTTTATGTTGCATAAGGTTTGCTGTTAAATTTTCTCGTGAATAAAAATAATTGTTCTTTTTGAATATTTTATGTCTAATAAAAGGTCTTGGAATCAAATATTCGTAAAAAGTTAAATCGTCGAAAATTCGAAAAATATCTCCGTTATTTTCAATTAATAAGAAAGGTCTATATAGCTTGAAAGAGTGATTATTGAATGATGTTAAGCTAACATATACGTAAATTGATTCTTGTACCGCATTGATATATTTATTCCCAACTGTTTCATTCACTTCCGAAAATAGTTCATAGGGCTTAATCAAGTTTCCGGATCTGAAGTGCGTCTGGTTAATTATACAAAATTGATTTTGATTTATTCTGAATTCTTCCAGCTCAGATATTTCTTTGTAATCGCTTTTATTAAAATTTATCGTTATGTCAACCCTATAATCCTTTTTGGAAAATTTCATTTTTCTGGGTACAATAGGGCTAAATTTGAATGTGTTGATCTGACTACATCTGGACAGACTCAGTTTTTGATTAGTTATATTAATGCTGATTGTATAGTCCAAATCTATCTGGTCATTTCTCAATGGATAATAAATTGAATATTTTTTGTATGTGTCGTTAACTGTTCCATATGTTTCAATTATCCCAAAGTCTAACCAGTTGGGACCTGATTCCCATTTTTGTTCATGGACACTACCTTTAACCAGGTCGGTATAAAACCATGATTGTATAAAATATATTGGGATTTGAATATGATTCTCCTTGAAAGTAACTTCAATAGAATGTTTTCTTTCGGTTAATACGTTTTCTCGTGGTATCCGAACCAGCGATTCATTTTCAATTTGAATCCATCTATCCAAGTCAATCGCCATTAGTTCTCCTATTGTTTCAGTTTCAATTTTATTGATTTTGAACTTTCCTTTTTCAGGTATCGTAACATATAAAACGGTGGTGTCGTTTATTTTCTCGCTTTCTTCGACATAAGCATCAAAATTTCCAATTTTGACAAATCGATCCGTTAAAAGTATTGGTGATTGCTCGTCTGGAGATTTCCTAATGTCCATTTCATATTCATTAATCGTTTGATAGTAGCTCTCAATAAATTCAGAATTTTTGAACAACCACTTAATATCGTTTGAAAATTTTTCTCTTAAGTCTTTAAAACTGATTTCCGTTTTATTGAATTCTCCTGTTCGAAGTTTAAGGGCGCGACCGATATACTCTTCATCTACTAACCATTCTTTCAATGAGAACACATCGAACACTTTGTAATTTTGTCCATCATTTTCAACGTAAAGAAATGGCCTAAATTGGTTATCCATTAATAGGTCCCAGAATCCTAGATTCACGTAGACATATATTGATTCGTCTAGTGCCTTTATTAGCTTTAAGTTCATCTCTTGATTTATGGAACTGAATTTATCAATTTCAATAGTTTCGTTATCACTGAGATAATGAGTTTCATTTAATATGCAAATTGGTGGTTCAGTAATAGTTTTAACAGTATTAAAATCTCGTAGTCCATTGATGTTTCTTCGTGTCCTTTGGTTATCAGTCAGTTTCCTATTATATTCGCTAACCTTTTTGGAATCTTGCCGGTAATTTGGAATATAGATACTACGTGGTTTTAAATCAAATAGGTCGTTAAAGACCAAAATAAATAATAAAAAATGCTTCTTTTCCATTATCTGTAAGAAATCTCTTTGAAGAGTCTAAAGATTGATTATATTTTTCATCTTTTTAGTCTTAGAGTGAACAAAATCTCAAGCTCTAAAACCTAAATAGCTTTATTAAGAAAAATTTTTAAATTATTATTTTATTTTGTCTTAATTCAATCTCAGTTCTAAGGCCTCTAAGAATCGTTATATAAAATTTGATGAGATGTTCTTTAATTTCAATATCTTCTTTTAATTCTTTGTTCCGATTTACTAATTCATCATACTTTTTGTCTATAGTTTGAGTTTTCTTTCGGTTTCTTAACCTTTGGGCTGACCTTCGATTGATTTCCCGATTTCTAAGAATACGCTCTCTTTCGGTTAGTTCAAGCCTTGGTCTACCTCTAGGTTTTCCTGTCGTTTTCCCCATTTAATTATCTTCCTGTTATGTGTAAGCATTAATAATTTTTTGATTTTTTGAACTACTTATCCCTTAAACTATTTCCCTGTAACTAATAATTCTCCGTTCATTGTGCTGGCAATGGCGGTAGGTGAATGCCTGGTCTTTCTCCTGTTTCTGTTCTGATAGATTCACTAGATTTAGCATGGATACATTAGAAGTTCGTCAGTTTATTGTTTGAGCCCTTTGGGCCAGTTGTCCGGCCAAGAGGGGAAGAAAAAGTTTGATTTTTCTCCCTCTCTGGGGTTGGGGAGACATTATTGTTGGAAGGGAGGGAGAGAATCGTCGAGTAATGGCTGCCTATATTGTGGCAAATATTTATGCTTTCGTTCAATTAAATTCAGTTTTGAGTTTCTGATTATTATTTTAGTGTTTTAGTAAATAGTGCCCGAAGCCAGAACTCATAGCGAAGGTCTGAAGCACTTTCGGTGGCCACAGACAGTTCTCCCAAGGATAACGGGCACTCTCAGAGAGATATTAAGTCGAGTTTTATTCATTTATGCGTCTAAGTGAAAAAGTGCTCTTAGATAATCTTCAGCCGAAGCACTTCCAGTGGTCAGAGACATAGTGTTCATCAGCTTATAAGCTTCTTTGGACAAGACGCGTATTTTGAGCCTAAGATCGGCCATTTCGGTGACCATCAACCCGGGTCATATTTCTGGCCGCCGTGTCACACATAATTTAACATTGGGCAGATTTTGCGAAAATCTCAATTTTTACTTAAAATTTTACTAAACTGAATTGAGTGCATCTAATAGCGACAGTGTAAGAAAAGACAATTGGAAGCGCTAGTTTCGGTCGCGAGGTTTGTCGCAGCAGCCCGTCGAGGAATTGGACGTACAGGACCTGCGGTTGGAGGAAACAATTGGAGATAAACGTACTGCGAGGATCGGTGAACCGACTTCAGAGAGGTTTTTCCAACTAGGACTCGAAAAACCGCTGTTCGTTCGACCGTGTCAAAAGCTAGGTTTGTACAGAGACGGACCTCTGCCAAACAAATGGTGGGCATGGGGTCTGCTCTAGACTGGCCCAAGACAGACCAGCATGTTTCGGAACTTGCTGTAAATATATATTTTCAATTTAGATGTTTTGTACCATTGACCCAATATAAAATTTATTTGACCCTTTGAGCTTGGATTCAGTCATCTGTTTATAATACTTTATAGCGCTTGATAATGCTTTATAACCTTTGCCGTTTTTACTTTGCCAAGTTTTATTTTAGGCTAATTAATTTTGTATTCAGTTTGGTCCGGGTTCAATTACTACTTTTCAATTGCTGAGTTTGATCTAGGTCTTACTACTACATTTTAATTTTTTATTTTTTCAGTGCGCCTAGTTTTTGTTCAGTTGTAAGTTTGAGCCTATCGGAGTTGGTTCAGTGATTTTTATTTGGTTATATATATATATATATTAAACCAAGAGGTTAGTACTCTTGTTTCAGCATTGAGATGTTTTATTGAAATTTGACTAACCATCATATTATTCTTTAATTTATAAATATTGTCTATTATATTTTAGATTCAACTTTCAGTTAATTTTTACCAACAACTATCATGAAAAGGAAAAATATCGATGAATTTATTTGCTTTATTAAGATAAAGGGGACTTATTATTAATAAGAATATTTGTTTGGATTCAGATTATGTTTTGTAGAAGTCAGTTATTTCATAAATTGTTTTATATTTATCTCTAGTAAGAAATTCGCTTCCCACGCAACTTAAATTGTATCGGTGAACTTTATACACGAATAGGAATCTGAAGTCCAAAGTTCACAAATTTTCTAAGTTTGTTTAAATTTTTTTTTTTCGATTCTACTGTATTTCAATCTATGAGACTTTGTCTTGTTAAAATTTTTTTTTATATATGTTTTTCCAATAATATTTAATGAATATTACGAAGTTTAATTTAATTATTTATTTTTTTTATAATGGTATTTCTGTTCCATCCAAAATTTGTTGGAGCCATTTTTTTTGGTATCTTTATGTATTTGTTTTGATGTCAATTATCATTTTTTCATATTTATTTAATTCTTATTCGTTTAAAACTACTCTATTTATAATTTTGAAGGCTAGTTGTAACTAATTTTTTACATTGCATTTCCTCTAACTGGCTTATTTTAGTGAGTTTTATTTTGGGAAATTTCCATTTTTAACTTTGAGAACTACTGCGTTTTATTTTTGAATATATTCAACCTATACTCCACTTAAAGTTCTTCACTTTGTTTGAAAAATGAAACAAATTTATTAATGGTTACACTTTTTTAAGTCGATTTATGACTGTACATAAAAATACGTTCCAGTACTAATTTTGTGCCCGGTCCTGTTAAAGTGGTTTAATCTTTTTATTTGAACTTAATTTTGATTCACATTTAACATTTATATTCATCATAACGGCTTGTTCTAAGAATTAAAAATATCCTTTTTCATTTAATTGTTTTTAAGAATTGGATGTTTCTGTTAAAATTATTATTCAAAAACGCCTTGTTCATTACTAACATTGTCTTTTCTATATGAATCGAGGTAATATCTGAACAGGTTTGAACTGAGAATAATTATTTTCCCGGAACATTTATTTTAACTAGAGCGAATCAAATATCGTACTAATTTTTCCATATAAGGGTGTGTAAAAAATCAATTATCAATATTTTAAATTCTAAATGGCAACCTTATCACATTAAAATGTACGTATGTAAAGTGCTTGAAATCTATTTTAGTCTATATTAATATTTGAAAGATTTTTTATTCAAAAAAAACTATTTTTGAATCCTTTGGATATATATTTTTATATTCTTGGCTGTAAGAATTTTTATCTATCTCTGGTTTTAATTCAAAGCCATTGAGTTTTAATTAAATTTATCAATTCTGTTTATTGATTTCAAAGCTTCTAGTTGGGTCCCAAATATTAATTGTTATTATTTCCGAATAAGCTTAAACTAAACTGTTTACTTAAATAAGATACATGTTTCCCAAATATGTTTATTTCTATATATTTTCCTGATGTAATTTAATTATAATTCTTTTTAAAGAGTTCATTTTGAATTGACAGAAAAGATTGACTCATTCATTTATTACAGATGGGGACAGTTTCAACAAATACTTTATATGAATTATTATTCATCTTAGGACATTATGATGATATGTCCTACTCTCCTATGGTACGCAGATATCGGCTTCAGTGGAAAGGCTTCTCGGGAAAGAAGTATGGAATCACTGACGAAACTGAGGATAATTTGCTACCTTATGCTTTAGAGATGTTGAGTCTCTATAAACTTTTCGTAAAATACTATGGTAATCCTTTGAATGATTCTACGCTTCAAAAACTTTGTAAAAGTTTTTTAAAAACCTCCTTGGTTGGGAAAGTAGAGCACCATGAAAGATCTATTTCAACTACAAAGGTTTCAATTTGTGGTTTAAACTCAGATTTGGTATTTAATTATTTTGAGATGCTAAAAGAAAGAAATTTATATAGCGATAAAAATGGAATTAGTTGGTAGGTTTTAATTTCGGTGTAAGTGTTTTGCTTAAAATTTATTTATAGTACTATCATTGCAAACGTTCTGGTGGAAAGAGGTCAACACGAGATTTATATCTGGCGATATTTTTGTTTGAATTTCATTTCTCAAAATTATATCATTTTTACTTATCCTATCGGCTTCAATCACGATTCACCCTTATCTTGTTTTAGGGCTCAAAATGAAATGAAATTAAAGCTTTTAAGTGTATACCCTGATTTGACTCGTTTTTTCTTTTTAACGAAGCCAAGTTACCGTATAAAGTTGCTACAAGACTACCTAGGGAAACAAATTAACGCGAAACCGTTAATTTGTTTAATGGCATTTAATAAAGGTCAGTTTTCTTCTATTCTTCATTCAATAGTTCTTATTTTGCATCGTGTTGGTAAAAGTATGTTAGTATGCACACAAATACTTGTTGTTTTAATTATAATATTTTCCAGCTTATACTTTAAGGATTTTTGATCCATATATTTATAATGGTGATTCGGAGCGGGTTTTGCATTTAATCCATGGTTATTTTAAAGATGTTAGCTCTCCAAAAACAAGGAACTTTTTCCTAAATGGTTTACAGTCGGAAGACTACTCATGTTTCCTTAACAGCCTCCTGTTCATTGCCGATCTAATGGATGGAAAGGACATCAACGATCTCCCATGGAGAGAAATTTAATGTCACATTATATTTAATAAAATTTCTTTTATTAAAACAATTTTTATAAATATGTTTGTTCATTATATCAGTCCTTTGGCTTTTTAGAGTTTTTAGTCGATTAAACAGGGTTGAATTGAATTAGGTGTACTCGTAAACAAAACCGGGAATTTTCCGTTATTGCTTGACATACAGTTTATTCACTTGCAGTTTTGGGGTTTAAATTATTTTGAGTTGTATTTTCTATTGGCCAGCCTGTTCTTACGATTCTTTATAAGTAGAGGTTCTATGGGTTTATTTTTTCCGTGCTTAAAAGGAGAACTATTTTTTTTTTGTATATCTAATAATTTGAATTCATTATCCTATTTATCAAATCTAATTTAATTTTAGGATAGTTTTTTCAATTTCTCGCGTTTTTTTGACCTACTAAGCCTATGTAATTTTTATATGATTCTACAGAAAGTATTGTCCTTTAATGTGTGGTTAATTATAAAAAATGTATAATTTATTGTTTTCTTTCAAATTGTAAATGAGTTTTAGGCTTTTATGTTAACGAGATTTTACTGTGTTTTTAAAGAAAAATTCAAACTCGATGTTGGTTTTTGTTTTTTATTTTTATTAACACACGACTAATTGTTAATTCTATTTCAGTTTGCTCTTACTAGATAAAATCACCTCACTGACTTTCAGCAATTCAAATTTTGTTAACTTTATTTTCGTCATATAGAAGTGATATATTATCTTTTTTATTTTACGATTGAAACATTTTGTTTTATTTCATCTAGCGACTTTTTGTGGAGGAATATTTTTTATCAAAAGTAAGATCCATATTCATTATGTAATTTATTAATGAAATTTCTATTCTAGGAAATGGACAATTATTATGATAAACATATTATTAAATTTGGTACATTCAGTGTGGTGAAGACTCTCCCTCCCTTGGATAAGGAGCCTTACCTTCCATCCTGTTGGTACAGATGGTGTAATTCCTGGTGTTCGTGCGGGGGGACCCCTGCTCAAGGGAAACATTATTGGAGGCTTCGAGTCGCTTGCCCGAATGCCCGACTCTGGGATGGGTTTCGAAGTATCTATTGGCTTCACGCGTTGATCAATACCTTGGGGTTACCTCACGTGGGCTCAGAAAATAGAAGTCATCATTCTTATATCTACTTGAAAAGTCAAGAAGATGCTGACCTTTGGGTGTCTTTTGACCGTAGGACTGTCGGAGATTTCAAAAACCTGGAAATTCTTTGGTCTTTTTACTAATAAGGATTACTTAATGTCTTTTTATTTTACGAATTTGTTTATAATTTTTGTATTAAATAAAATATTTTGTTCGTATTTGGATTTGTTTTATATAGCCATGGACCACAATTTTTAGACATCATTCAAATTATTCTAACACGGCTATTACTTGGTTCCATTGCTTGCACTTTTTCAACAATTGATTTATATTCTTCTTCTATGTCAACTGCTGGACTTCCAATGTCCTTATTTGAATATTTGTCAATTTCCTCTTGAAGAGACTTCATACATTCTTCACAAGAGGAACCGTGCCCCTTGACGTCGTCACATGCTTGGAACGGGAGCCAAGGTTTAATTTTTTTCATATATAAATAGAGTATTTCTGATTTCTGGAATAATTGGATTTCTAAATCTTTGTTACTTTTGTCGTTTTTCCAAGAATTAGCGATTTGAGTTGTTTCCACAATCATGTTTAATAATTTTCCATTTCTAAGAAGCTCTTGCCTTACTTTTAACCAGAGCTCGAACTCACAGTCAGTCAAAGTTTTTCTTAAAATATTATCCCTCTCTAAAGTTCGCTTATATATCGTGGACAAGCTGAATCTCATTTTATGTTCGGTCATTGAGCTATATTTAAGTTGTTGTTTAGCTAGTTTTTAAGTAGTAATTTTCCAGTTTTAAGCTATAATTTAAAATTCTATTTTTTCCTGTTTTCAAATTCTCTTAGAATAGAGGGGTTTTTTTTTTCAAATGATATTTTATTTTTAAACAGTGTTTAATAGGACAAAACTTTACTTTGTTCTTAGTATTTTAAATCTTTGGTGTAGATTTTCTTTAATGCCTTAAATTATTTTATGGATATTTATTATTAAGATAGGTTTTAGGAAATTTTATTTAAAGATTCACAAAGTAAACTTTTGATTAATTGGTTAATATTTTAATCTATTAGAGGCTTCATTTCTCATCAAAACGGTCCTGATTAGGAGCTCATATTCGACTTCTAAATCTATTTCTGACTCGCCGATCTCTCCCTCACTATATCTGGTTATTTGTCGGCTAAATGCGTCTTTACATGGTGGACAGAAGGAGCTATGGTGATCAAGATCGTCAAAGGAACGGAACACTAAACCAGGTCTGAGCCTTTTCAAGAATAGATTTAATATTTCTGCAGCTTGTCTGGCCAACAATTTTAAGTCATTTCTATTTGGATTTTCTTTATCCGCGTTCACTGTGGTTAAAACGTCACCTATTATTTCATTTAATTTGTCTGTTTTAATTATTTCTTGTGTTATTTCAACTTCTTTCTCAGGAAAATTGGTTATGGCTTGTTCTAGCAGACCTCTTCTTTCGACGTTTCTTTCGTAAATGGTTTGAAGAGCAAACCGCATTTGATGACTTTTTTCCATGACTTCGATTTTTGTCATTGTTTCGGCATTTTTTATTTGCTTCTGCTACTTTTGAATACATTGTATTTTTTATTTAATTTTAATCAAACAAGTACATATGATCATCATAGACGATTTGATTTTCATTAATTGGGTACTCGTTTAAACAACCTTTGGTTAAATCGCTAAAGTCTAACTCTCCAGGCTGCTTGTCGAGTATATTGTCTAACTCGTTTGTCCCTTGATTTAGGGGCAAATCTACTAACATTTGTTCAGGTACTAGCTCTGAGTTTTCCGGTTCACCAAAGTCTTTCTCTTCTACTTGTGTCTCTTTGCACAATTGTTTAAAACTTATTTCATTATTATTTCTAATTTCTTCTAATGTATTTAACTCTTTTGGACCAGAGTACATTGTTATATTCTCTATGCTGGCATGTGGAAGGTATTTAAATTTCATTGGATTACTTGTTTTTAAATCGGACGGGCGAAATAGTGCTATCTCAATTTCTATTGCCTGTCTCAGGTTTTCATTTCGGTAGGGTGGTATAATGACAGATAGCCCGACATTCTGGTGTACCGTTACTTTTTTGTCCACTGGTTTTAGATTAACCGTCCATAATACTTGGTTTATTTCATCTAGTTCGGTTAGCTTTACCTCGATATCTTTAGAGTTTATTTGACTGGTAAATAACATTATTCTACCACCAATCACTGGTAAGTAAGCCGACGATATTTCAGTGATCTTTAAGTTACAATAATCTCTTTTGTCGTAAATGGGAGCAGTTATAATTGGTTCGATTGGCTTAGTCAAAGCACCCGTGATACCATCTTCCACGAATGCTTGAAGACATATGCGAACAACATTAAAGTTTAAGGTTTGGGACGACCATTTTAAGTGACTGAATCCAGCTCTGGTTGGGTCTATACCCCTACTCTTTCTTTTAAGTAAATTGATTTCTATTTCGTTTTTCTTAGAGTGACCTATGCATAGTCGTCTAAACTCGTATTTATGCTCCGGATGTGTTACAATTACTTCGTAAACACCGTTTTTACATTCTTTTGTTCCCATGAGAGTATGGGCGTGTTGTTGATAAGGCGATTCTACGCACACACAACTTGCAACCAGTTTATAGCTATGCCCTTGATAGTTCATGAGTTTTACAGTAGGGTAGGTTGGTTTTTCTTTCGTGGAACTGATTCCTGGTATGGAGTTAAAAAATTTTGTTTCACTCGGATATCTGAATCTTGCCGCACAAGACGCTGGAGGTTCCGTTAGCAGAATAAAGGCCTGTTCATCCATCTATAATTGATAAATATTTTATTCACTTTCAGGTAT
>JAQIWP010002488.1:0-10834 GCA_034695525.1 Euzetes globulus
GAGAGATAGAGAGAGAGAGAGAGAGAGAGAGAGCTGTTGGAAAAGTGCGTGTTTTCGCGAAATGATCCATAATTTAGATTATATGAACTAATGATACTATTTTTATGCTTGTGTATATTTTTGTATGTATTATATAAACTTTCTATATATTGGTTTAAATATATGTCAAAAAGTAGTTTTAATAGTGAAACACAAACTGTTGAGAAAATCGGATGAAAATAAAAACACTTTTTCTCTTCTGTCGACTTATATAATAAAAAGCGGTTTCGAAAACTATTTCCAGATTTTTGTTTCAAACATAAAACAACGATTAGGAAGAGGGTTAACATAAATAAAAATATTGGCAGCGCTGCTCTACTCTGATATTTATTGGACACTCCCTTTCTGTTGGAGCAAAAGTAGAATTGTGCCTGTACTCCAACGACAAGTGCTATTCCTCTGCTGTCTCAATTGGTGATGATATTAATGATGGCAACCCTATTATCTTTCGGTCGCAATGCCCCCATTCCTCAGTCATGACCGTAACTGTGAACCCTGTGCCACCGCCGGCGCAAACCAGAGCTCTCTCTTTAGTAGAAAAACGTTAGGGTTTTTGAAAATCCATTTTCTTCTGTTATCTTAATGTCTATAATGGGTTTGGGAACCGCATAAGAACAGCACTTTTTTATTATAATTGTGTTGTCGTTTTTAATATATCTGAATTTAATCTATTGATTGCTTTAACTATGATTTTGATGAATATCTCATTAGATAATAGTTTCAAATGAAATTTGAATTTTTCCCTGAAGTAAAATATTGTGAGAAATTTAATGAATATAAAAAGAAAAGCCTTTTTTCCTCTGAAGAATAAGTGACTGTATTTTCACTGAAACCTCGATTAGTTGATTTATTGACAGAACTGAAGAGATAAATAAATGTTTAGAAACTATTCTTAACTCAGGAAACTCTTTATTCTGTTCATTCTGTGCTATCAGCGTAACCATTGGCTGAGGTTTGAATAATAAATTGTGATTAATAGCAATGAATTCTGAATTTATTGCTGTAATAAAAACAAAACATTCATTGAATTGATTGTGAAAAAGACAATCCATTCATGGGTTTTGACTAAAAATGAGTGTATTTTTTACATTTATTAGCCGTAAAAGTGGTTTATGTCTGTGCTGTTCGTTCAGGGATTAAAAAGGTGTCTCTTTATTAGCTAGCAGGAAAATTAACTTTTGTTTGGATTATTTGTTTCATTAAATGTCAGTCAAAACACTTGTTTTCGGAACACAACTGGTTAACCAAAATACAAGAAAAACAAAACGAATAAACCATTTCTAATATTTAGCGTTACATTTGTTTTAACACTTTTGCGATAATTGTGTGGCATTTGGTTTAAACTTTTAAACTTAAGAGCAAATTATGAAAATTGTTTCTTTTATTTAAAGACATATAATTTAAAATTCAGTGTTAGAATTAACTCAGACGTAACAATCATATTAAACTGTCCTGCCCTTCCTTAATCACCCGAGCCCTCCCCCTTTTGTAGGTAATAAGTGCTTTGGTTAATTTCATTTCATATCCGATTGAAGTCTTTTTTCAATTTAAAAGCACAGAATAAGTCTGTTTTAATGATTAATTGAGTTAAGACATATTTCAAAATAATAATAAAACTATTTTTCCTGGTAGAAAAAGGCATAGAATTTTACGTCGAATTAAAATATTTGAATAATTGTGATATGATTACTGTTTTGAAAGAGTAAAGACAAATATTTATCTCGTTTTCTGTAATTTATTTGAAAATTGGTTCAAATATTTTTTCAGTTTCACAATGCGTTTAACAAATTGGATGAAAACATGTTTATCAGCGATACGTTTATAATGCTTTAAAAAATATAAATTCAAACATAAAGAATGAAAATTGCTTTATTGGATCAAATTTATTGCTAGAGATAGCCAAGCTCCCTTTAATTATGGCACATTGAACCGGGCTAATTTTTGAAGAAATTGGATAGAGATTTATTACATAATTTTAAAATCCCCATAATCAATAATAGCACTCCTCTAGGCTTCTTATAACTGTCTTGGTTATTTTTTAATTTGATGGAGAGAGAGAGAGAGAGAGAGAGAGAGAGAGAGAGAGAGAGAGAGAGAGAACTGAATAGTGCCATATATTCTGTGCAATAGTGTATTGCAGTGTATTCTGTATTTTGATCTCTACTTTAGTAGTTGTAGTCGTAGTAAAACTGGAAAAAAGCTTTCGTCTCTTTGGAAACCTGGAGGCACAGAAGGACCGTTCGTTCTTCACTTTCATCATCAAAGAAGCGAAGAACTAGTGCACCATAAACAGCACCAACAGCACAATGAGCACAGACTTATAGCCTTTGATTCGATGTGTGCACCAAATAAACTAAATTTTATACTCTTTGCTCTAATAGTGTGCTCTGTATTGCGAACAAACCCTAATAGAAGTTAGCACTGACTTTACTAAACTCCAGGCTCGCACTCACATAAACTCAATGCACACCAATAATTGTGACAATTTTTGGTCTGACTATACTTGCGTTCAGCTCTGGATTGTGTTATTCAGACGGAAAATTCAAATGATAGACAGTAGGATGTGTGCATGCACACTGACATGCATACACTCTCTTGGTCCATTTACATACATCACTGAAATCTCCGAACTTTTCAACAAAATTCCAATGAAAGACATGTTCCTTAAAGATTTAAATAAAAATTAAACAGAATTCAATGGAACTGCTTTTTGAAATGTTAGGAATGGTCGGGAATATGAAGAATTTGTATGCAATTAACAAAAACTTAAAATATTATGAGAATATAATGTTCGGAAAGTGATTGAAGTAAACGATAGCCGAATAAATACAAATTGGATGGGAATTAGTGAACAAAATAGAGGACACAAATTATTTAGAGATGCAGTGCTTCACCGAAAATAATGGCTAAGAAACTGCAGAAACAAATGTGACATTTATTCAGACAAATCTTTTATTCAAGAGCTAAACAACGTTAGAAATGTCTGCATAATGTGTGTAATGCCCGACACCAGAATCAAGTGATAGACCAGTGCTGTACTGAGTATTGGCTAACACTTTAATCTCTTATGTCGAGGTTTGGTCAGAGCTGAAGTTCCAGTGCCTTTGATCGGCACAACAAAGTGAGCCTTTAGTTGGCGAGTCTTCAAATAACAAACGACTATTTTTGCGCTAATCCTTAAGCTTATGATTATAAAACCGATGAGAGTCTAACTGGTCGTCGATTGCAGCTCCGACTCAACCAAAACTTATTTCACAACTTCAGTCTATGAAAGTTGGCTTTTGATTGAACGGCACATCTTGTGTTACACCAGTGATGCTAACCATTACTAACCAACAGATAAAATATAAAACAAACTCAATCTGAAAACCGAGTAATTTATTTTACTTTTCACTTCTCTTTTTGTTGTTCTCGCCTTACTTTCCTCTAAACTATACTTTTCCTTCAGATAACAAATAGATATATCACTTATTTCTTTAAATATTTTTTCAATTTTTATTAACACATCATTAAACTCCTATCATATCTGTGCCAATCTCTCGAATCAATTTTGTGGTCCCTCTCTCTCTCTCTCTCTCTCTCTCCCAAAAGTTGAAAACAAATTTAAAAAACATTTTGTATTCTTTCATTCTTTTTGGTTGAGCCGAGCGTTTGGCCGAAGAGAAGGGCCATAGAGTCAACCCCTGAAATCATACTTTGCTGTCAGATAAACGATAGTTTAAAATGTGAAACAACTAATCATTGGTTCAAAATCGAAACCAGAGTTATATTGGAGTTATTTTTCTCGCGAAATCTAAAATGCATGACATGATAGCATTGATCTAAACATGTCTCAAATAGAGCACAGTTTTGTCATTTCATATGATTGAGAGTTTCGATAAAATATATGTGACTTCTAAGACATGACTAAAGCCCGATATTCATGCAGTTTATGAATATTATTCATTCAAATATAAGGGTTGAAAACATTTTTCCAGAAAAACCGAAGAATGTCTTCACTTTAATACTAAATAGTTATGAAATTATTTTCATTTGTATCACAAAATGTTTTCATAATTAATATGAACTGAAGAACAAAAAAATCCCTCTTTTGATTTGACTGCACACACACTCTGAGTCTCATTTATTAGTGAATAGAGGGTATGGCATAAGGCTTGCAACACGACAGCCACAGCATAAGCAAAGCACAGGTGCATTTGTATAAATATAAAGTAAGTCACAAATGAAAGTTAATGATGTAGAGCTTGGTGTTAGCGCTCTATACGCTAGTCAATAGTGGAACAGTATGTATATATATATGTATTGACTCAATGGAGTGTATGTTCTGCTAAATTATCGAATTGCCTGTTGCTGTGTTGTTAGCCCACAAAAGAAGGTCACAAACGTTGTCTTTCATTATCTGTTTGTGAGCCGACATTAAAATATACTTTTCTTATAATTATTGAATTCTTCCTTATTTTTCTTCCTATTTATTATGTCCTCAAATATATTGTCTCAGATTTACAAACAAAGTCTGAATTATCGATTGGTTGAGTGAAAGACTAGAAGTCAGGTGGTTGTAGGGGTTGTGCCCATTCGGTCCAAATTTATCCCAAATGAGTGAATAAGAGTCGTATGAATGACGACAACAGATACTAAGACCATAATTAATTGTCTGATTGAATATAGAAAGAAATTTTTCATTGAATATCAGATTTATTCATAGATTCAGTCTTTGTATGATTGCTCTGAGAAAAGGGAACAGTAATTGCGAAACGCCTTTATTGCAGGTCTTGTTCTCGTATTTTCTGTTTAGTTTTGTCAGAAAAATCTGAACATAAATTCGTGAAATATATTGAACACAATTTTGTCGGCTCTAGTCTAAGATTTTATGCCCAACTTTTCTTTGTTTGCATTATTCGTCTATCGCTGCCTTCATTCAAGTGTGCCGTTGAGTAGAGTCAGGGCTGTGCTGTAAACGGGTGTTACTGCAGGGGTGGCTTATAGTAAATGATATTGAATTTGCCTCATATACCGAATCTCTTTTCTTACTGAAAATGATGGCATAAAACTGGAGGGGAAATAGTGTTTGAGCACAAGTGTGAGCGAGTGCTCAAAATGCCGATTCGATATCAGTTGCCAGAGTAGGGAATCGCAAGCAAAATAGGAGACCCGCCGTCAGATTGTATTATCGATCGAAACGCATTCCAATATATAGTGAGTGCTATCGCTGTACATAAAGAAGTAGAGCTGAGAGCACAAACCCAATGGTGTCCCGTTAACATACAAATGCAGTGCTCGCAGCCAACACTCACTGCACACTACATGCCATTCATTGCATACATTCGAATGCTGTGAACGAATTTCAGACACAAGACTCACATTTTGCCCAAACACTAAATGCAACTGAGAATTGGAATTGAGAGCAGCGGCCAAAAGAGGATACGAATAAAACAGCCTCTGCTCTACAGCAACAGCACTGACTACTGAGACATGAGATTAGAGAACATACAGATACAGCTCACACAGAATGGATGAGAGCGAAAGAACCAGAGAGCGAGAGAGCGCGAGAGAGAGAGCGAGAGAGAGAGAGCGAGAGAGAGAGAGAGAGAGAGAGAGAGAGAGAGAGAGAGAGAGCGAATTACTTTAGTAGATATATTCGAGCCATAAAATTGCTCTTTATTTCGATCTAAAGTTTAGTGTTCAGACATATAAAAATAGGTGGAAAAGGTTTGTTAGCAAATATTTCAAATCATTTTAGGGAACAATTCACGCAAAGTCTGATATTCTGTAAGGAATTCAATTAAAATTTATAGAAAGCCATATATCTGTCCGGTTCTCTACAGACACAAACAACAAAACCTCAAATAATCAAATTAGATGCGAGTCTTCACGGAATAGCCCCTGAAATCATACTTTAGAGTCAAACACATTCAAAGAAAACTTTAAAGAAAGAGAAACTTTGATTCAGTGTTTGTAGTGATCGAGAGTTTGGCAAAGCATTACTATCAGAGGAATGGCATCACAATCTAATAACGTTACGCATAAGCACCTCCACCAGTACTAGTCCTCCACTCCCTTTTGGCAATTCATTTATTTGAAAACATGTCATACATTAATATACAGTACGACTACCTCTCGCTCTGCCATAATATGAATGTCTGTACTTTTCGATAACATTAATAAAGTTTTTTTTCATAAAATTACATAAATATATGAGAAAGCAATACATACGGAAGACTTAGAACAGGGAACGTATAACACCTGTTCCGATAAAATTTTTGTGTCCATAGTCGTAAGATTGTGAGGTCCGACTCGAAAGCCCTTCGCTTTGACCCAAAAGCGAAACTTGGAGTTCTCCACATTAGTGCCCTCCTCTCCCCTCAGAATCTTAAGTATTCTGTTGTACTTCTTTTTGGTGACGGTCTTAGTCTTTGCAGAATCGCCGTAAGTCTTGAGAGCCCACACTTGATATGAATCATACATTGACTTATGATTTGGCTTAAGTGCAGAACCCGTACTCTTTTCAGAATCTGGTTTCAGCTCCAGTTTGGGCTGATTGCCATTAGCACCGGTCGAATACTTTTGAAGGCTTAACTCAAAGTCATGATCAGAATTTGAAGACATGATCGTACAGATAGCTTCCTGGGCGACGGCAGCGGCCACTCTGGTCGCCGAATGCCTTCTACTGTCCATTAAACGTAAGTATCGATCAGTTTTAGTCGTTATTACAATACGGGTTGAGTCGAACACAGAATCAGAGAATAGTGCTGTTTATTGAGTCCGTGCTGTCTGTGGGCTATCCTAAACGCATACGGAGGTTATATCCCTCTCCCGTCTGCGCTGCGCACACATATTGCCACAAAAATCAGACACTTCTGGCGAACATTGCATTACAAGTGGTACTGTTGGTAGGCTTTCCACTCAGCACCACAGCCAGTGATGACATCGGTTGTGCGGTCCAACCAACTCCTCACTCAATACTTGAGAAAACATTTTCAGAGTTTCTTCTTTTTTTATTAAATTTCATTTTTATTCTCAAGTAATGTATTTTTGGGTTTAAATTACAAACTCTCTTAAAATTTGAATCAAATCTATAAAAATATATAAAATTACAGACAAATAACAAAAAAGAAACCGTCGATTGAGTTATCAATAAATAGACTTCAAAAACAATACTAAGTCTGGATTTCAATAAAAGGATACTTAAAATAAATTAAATCTTAGACTAAAGAAAATGTACATTAAATGACTTGAATTTGTGCTCACATTTTGGACACCAAATAAAAGACTGGAATTTAAGTTATCAATGAATTTGAGCGCTGAATACCAGTCTATAATTCGGTTCTGGTCTTCGACAGTCGAGGACCTCTTTTGATGGACTTCTTGTTTTTACTGTTCTTGAGTTTATCGTCACCAGAGTTGACAACATTGGCCTCAATTGTCTTAACTTTGGATTTGTTGGACTTTTTGTAAGGATTGACATAAGACTCATTCTTAGGCACGAGTTCCAGTTCTTGAGCCAACAGATCAAACATCTTCTGAGTACTTTTGTCGCACAAATCGGTGGCCATTGAGAAGGATATACACCATTTGTACATCGATTCCAGTTTAGGAATGTCTTTGAGAACCCGATGACTGATGTCTGGCAATCGGAGAACGATATCACCAAAGAAGGCACAGTTTTCCACGATATGCGACAACGCCTCCAACACCGGGGCCTCAGTCGGCAGGTCTGCGCCCAACACATACTCCGAGTCTTCGACCGTCTGTTTGGCCTTCTCTTCCACTTCGAACAGTTTCGTGAATATATTACTAACCATTGAATACTTTTGTTCATATTTGCCAAACGACTGCAATGTCTTTATGGCGGAGATCTGTTGTCTTCGCTTCTCTTTGAATAGTATCCGAAACTCCTCTTTTGTTCCGATCAACTGCTTGTCCGACGAATCGCTTCCACTTTCCTCCTCTTCGGTCGACGCAAACATTAGACAGATATTTGACAACAAAATAGCTATCAATAAAATTGAGTACAAATTCATTACAAATTCAAAAGTATTTAACAATAAATAGATTTAAAGTAGACTTTGATTGCAATTAAAAAACATTTCACAAAATTCGAGAAAACATTTCATTTATTCAAAAGATATGTGAATTGCATTTCAAAAATAAAGCCGACAATTGACTCATTCAACTCACAGATGGCACACATTGTCCTTCAATCAAATACATTTACTTTAATCAGAGCAATGTTTTGTACGTCAACAAAACACCACGTGATCTGTGCAATGGACTATTTTAGATTCATTATTAATTATATTTAATTGCACAGCGCAGTTTGTTTAAGTACAAAATTTCTTCTTTGATTATATGAAGCAAAATTATCTTTTAAAAAAACAAGACAAATATTATATATTTTTCTAAATGCTCATGCATGTTGTAAAATATTTAATAATAACTAAATAAAATCTAAAAATATATTTAGGATCTGTTTTAATTATTTTTTTAATCGAAATTGTCTGTTGAATTGAGGTTCTATATATAATTAATGACGTGCAACTTCTGTTCACTCTATGCAAAATTCAAGATAAAAATTCAATTATCGGTGTCCAGTAGCTGGACAATTCAATCGAAACTAGCATGGTAATTTTTAAAATTAACTTGGCTCTGTAAAACATTCAAGATCTTCTCCGAGAATACAAATATATTCCTTGTTAGTGAAAATATTCTAATTGAAACAATTTTGACATATTCTGAATCTACATATTGTCTAGAATCTGCCAGATGCCTTTTATATTATAATAGAATTTATATAAAGTCTACATTCATTAAAACTATTAATGAATGAACTTGTTTATTGAAATTCATGTCTAAAAAGAAGTGATTCATAAGAAATAACAAAAGCATTTATCTTCATAGAATATGCAGGATTAATTGAAATGTAAACATAAGACCTTTTGAGGAATGAATTTCAATAAACAAGTTCATTCATTGATAGTATTAATGAATCTAAACTTTACATAAAACTTACTAAAGTATAAAATGCATCTTTCAAATCTTGTCTTATAAAGAATTTTTGTCCATGCCAATATCGGGGTTAATTGTGACCATTCGCAAAAAATAGTTATACTGGTCGATTCTAATCGATTAGTAGATTCAGAAGATATCAAAATGGTTCAATTCCCGCTGTAACCAAAAGGAATATCTCCTATTTAAGTATTTATATAATTCTCATATAAAATGAACTTTTTTTTACCATTTTTAATAATAAATAGTAAAGGAATAGGTCTACCTTTAAATTAATTTTCAATTGGTGTTTTTCAATAAATCTCCCAGTGTATTTAACTAATTTATTTCCAAATCTGATTTCACATCCTTTAATAAAATTGATTATGGCGAAAATTAGTTCAATAATACTGATTCCGTGCCACAGATTGAAAATATTTACTATATTTATGATTAGTGACATGAATAACATTTTTGGCGAATAAATGATCTTGATGTAATAATTTTCTTTAAGACGAATTTCATAGAAGGGTACATCACTAAAAGCTGTTATTTCGTGGTAATCCGTGATGAAGGAGATGTCCCGACACGAGTCCATACATTTTCGATCACATTCTTGAATGATATCAGGATTAAGATTTTGAATTTTTTTGGAATCTTCTTGATAGCAGAAAGATAAATTAGATGGATGAACGTTTTCTTGATTTAAGTTAATTGTGAACAAACTGTTTGAGTTTGGTATACATTGAATTGATTTCATATATTCTTCAAAATAGCAGTCATTAAGACATTGAAATCGAGTAATGTTTTCATAGTTCTGACAATTCGTTTCATAAGGCTTTGGAAGTCTTACAAATTCATATTTTCGCAATTTTGCAAGAAATTGGACATTACTTATAGCACTGGTATCAGTAAATGACAGCTCATCATTTGTCAGGATAGGCATGGAATCGGCCGAATGAAACTGAAATCTATAATTAATTGGTGTATATTTATTTTCAATATGCATTGAGAAGTCATAGATATTTACGAGATGTTGCTTAAGAAACAAAGTTTGTTTGTTTATTTTTTCACCAAATTTATATAAATAAGTGCGACAATTGCCAAATGGAGAGATAGTGTCCTCTCCGTGTATACCAATCGCTATATCATACGTGTCGTTAAAACCCTGATAACTGATAACTTGAAGACTGAATGACAATAATTCCTGAAAATACCTTTCGACGGGATTTAAGACGAAACCATGGGCACTTTTTTTGCTGATTTCTTGCAAATTACGGTCAAATTCCAAATCTGAACTTACATCAAGATACTTTATCATTTCAGGTATAAGTTCAGATCTTTCTAACCTGTTAAAATTAAATTTTCTTATTAGATATTTTGTTAGATTTCTGATGAAAGGATCCGTTGAAGTTAGTTCAAATGAATATAAATATTCATAATCTTGGAAATCCTGGAAATCCTTTAATTCGTCGTTAATCATTTCCAATAAGTCAGCTTCCGTTGAAGTTTGTTCCTGTACATCTTGATAATTTTCGTTAATAATTTCCAATAAGTCAGCTTCCGTTGAAGTTTGTTCCTGGACATCTTGATAATTTTCGTTAATAATTTCCCATAAGTCAGCTTCCGTTGAGGTTTGTTCCTGGACATCTTGATAATGTTCGTTAATAATTTCCCATAAATCGGCTTTTGTTTGGTTATTGAATAGGAGTTCCCGGAATATGTTTTCATTGCATACAGTAATAGCCGGCAAAACATTATATCGAATATTATTATCAGAATCTCTATAAGAGATTATATCAACGCTTAC
>JAQIWP010002489.1:0-10834 GCA_034695525.1 Euzetes globulus
ATAAAGGGCGTCCCGAAAGTGATTGCGCGGTGTTTGCGAACACATAGCGCGCGACATAGGGCATTGTTTTTGTCGAATATTGTTCCAAATAATAGTTAGGATATCCATATATTGATCCGACACAGTAACCATTATATGAAGTAATGGGTAAAGGAATGAGACAAAAAGAAATAAAAGACCTCCCTTTTAGAGTTGTGCACTTTAACTTTAAATCAGCTAATTTAGGTAAAAAAGATTGTCCTACAATTTATCAAAAGGGTAGAGAATAGGATCCAACTTTTTCTTGGATAGTCCAGAGATATAAGTTAACCAAAACAGCTTATTTCAAACCTCTTACAGAAACGAGAAAATCTGTAACCAGCAAAATTATGACCAAAACGGTGGTCAAAAAACCCTTGAATTCAAACTAAGCTGTTTGAGGAACAGCCACTAAGCTGTTGAGGAGGGTCTAAAAAATTCACGGCTCCCATTCATCTTTGGAAATATCACCTTAGCTCTAATTTTGTGTTTTGGTCCTAAATTTCGCACGTACACTTCCAAAAATGTCCAAGAGCGACTTAATAGCAAATGTATGAAATTTATTTGTTAGAAAAGACTGTCCCTGTTTTACCTCAGGCTCAGTCTTTTGAATTTTTTTTGTAAATATTTAGGAGAACATATGCTAAAAGACCGATAGCACCCAAAAATTTGATAGAATTCTTGAAAATATGGAAAAATAAAAGCAAAATTGTTCCTGAAAGCTTTGCACACTCTATGGCTGAAAGCCTTTGACTTCTCATAAGATAACCAAGAGACGAGGGTGTCCATACACCACTTCTTAACTAAAATCAAAACCATATATTCTTATATTTCATACATTAAAATATATTGTAAAATCTCCAACAACTTTTTGAGTTATTTATTAATTTACTTACTGCAATCACTTTCGGGACGCCCTTTATCCTATAAATCTATAAAATGAGTTGATTTGTTAAAATGTTTATTAATTTCATGAATTATTTATTATATCGAAGGACAGTATAGTTGTTATTCTTACCAATGATTCTGTATTTTATTCTATTCTTCCCAATCATGCCTTAAGTCCAGAAACCGTTGGAAAAGTGCTAAATATTTCAATAAATTATTCCAATAAAAAATATTCTTAATAATCATGATTTCTGTCAAAACAAGTTATGAAAAGTCAGTAGAGCTTCGAAATTGAAATACTTTTTGATTTATTGATAAGTTTTTTCCTCAAAATTATTTATTTATTTATTATTTGTTTATTTCTTTGAATTCACAGATTATTTTTGCATTGGATTTGAGAAACAAATTCAAAATATTTGGTGAATTGAAAAACAAGAAGCGAATAGTATTTAAATACTAATCTAAACAGTATTATAGACATTAACCACAGAGTTATTCATACAATTGGTTGATATTTTTCAATACTAAACAACTAATTAATGCTTTAAATTACTTATATTTCCCGGCATTCGAACCAATGATTCGGTCGATTGACGACTGAATTCATATTTGAATCAAATAAATATTTATATAGATTTTTAATATACATTTGAGTTTAACTTTCAAATAGTTTTCAACAATAAATATGTTTATAATAAAGAATAAAAGGAATGATTCGATTATTTATAATATTTCAGTGATTTTTCTTTTGTCAGATGTTTTCGATCAATGAATTGAAAGAAATTATTTCATAGATATGTTTGGAAATTAATGAATAATTTGATCTGAAAACCAAAAATCAAACGTAAATTTCCTGTTATTTCACAACAAATGCTAAACTTTTAAACTTATTTCTAATTAGAATTTTCATTAAAATAGTTTTCATTTCTTTTAAAACGAAAATATAAAAGAAAACTAAATTAAAACCAAAATAATTGACTAAATTTGACCGAAAAAGTCAAATAATTTGAATAAAAAAGAATTTCCAAAAAAAAACAGAGAAAAACATAAATTAATTTAAAAAGAGGTGAAAAAGAATTTATTAATCAAATAATTGATTCAAGACTTCAAAAACAATTCTTTCAAATCAAAAGTCAAACAAAAAAAGATAATTATAACCAAAAAACAGAAGAAAAGTAATGGAAAACCTCTTTGTCTTATTTCATGTCAGAGTCGGCTTCGATTTGTTTCTTAATCTTAAGCAGAATATTAGTGAACCACTGGTCGAGACGTGAGATCGAGTCGTAGTCTTTGACTACTTCTGTGAAGCCGTCGCTGTCGTTCTCTTCGAGCCGTTCCAACAGCTGTTTAATTAGTTTGCATTCACGGGAATCACCGAATTGTGGATACATTTCCTCATACTTTTTGATAGCCAACTGAGCGTTCAATAAATCGATACACATATGACATAAGGCGGCCCTAAAATAGTAGTCTTTTGCCGAATATTTAAGGAGTGGAGACTCGATGGAAGCGTTGGCCACAGATTCATAGATGTCGATCGCCTGAAGAACAACCGTTAAATTGATAATAAATTATTTGACTAATCATTTGGTCAGACCTTCTGATAGTCTTCCAGTTGAGCCGAATATCGGGCGACAATCAACAGACAACGATTGGCGCTGGTATTGGACTCTTCGCCCTTATAATAGTCGGCCGCCTGTTCGTAGTGGACGACCGCCTTCTCGATGTCCACGCATTCGGTCTCATAAATCTCGGCGACAGTCATGTGGTGTTTGGCCGCAATGGTAAACCTTCCCATATCTGTGTAGATCTCAATCGATTTCATCAGACAATTGATGGCCTCCTGAGGGTCCGACTTCTTGTAGCAGTTGCCGGCGTCCACGTAAGCACTTCCCGAGTCGTGTTTATTGCCATTCTTAAGTTGAAGGGCCGCCACTTCACAGAACGCATTGCCGGCCGCTGTTCCCGAAGACAACCATTATATCAATTCAAATAAAAGAGTCAATAATTAGTTACAAATTCTAATTGAAATCAGATTAAAGGAAAGGCTGCAGAAGATAGTGGCCATTCATACCGTTCCACTTTTTAGCTATTTTGAAGCTGTTGGCAGCCCTTCCATACAATTCGACGGCCTCGTCCTGTCGGGAACCACCACTGAATCAAAGACATAATTAACAATTATAGTTAAAAAAGGCAATAATCAGTAAATTATGGGAAAAGTGGGCGAAATCGCCAAACAATACAAACCCTAAAAGACCGCCAAAAAAGCCTTGCGATGACTTCAACTTCTTCTGGGCTTCGGCTAAATATTGGTTACCCTTTGCTTCTGCGTCTGCCATTGTCTTCTCACACCAATTGACTCAATTTAATCAACAATTTATTGATTTTAAACGTAATTTTAGAGCGATTTCACGATTTGTTTTGATTTGTCGTTTCAATGCATTCATTGAGCTTTTGATGACATCACTATTCAGTCAAATGTTGTGCGCATGCGTTCAAAACTAAATCAATTATTGCAGGACTCAATATTGAATTTTTCAAACTTATTAATTTTCTAAAGCTACCTCAAACCAAGTTTACATAATTGATTAAAATATCTGTTTAAACTGTTCAATTTTAAACATGAGTTTTAGAATTTAAAAAACAGCTCTCATATTATTAATCAAGACCATTTTACATAAATTATGTTCAATTTAAACTTTTGAACCAAGCTAACTTTTTGAACCAAGCTAATGTGAATGACATGGCCAATCTAACGCTATTTAACTTGTTTGAAGGTTTATTTGAAGAATTTTATTCGGAAAAATTAGTTCAGATTTAATCTTGAAAACTCCACTTTCGATAATAGGGTTAATCCATTAAAATTTATTTTTATTTTTTCAATAAAATAAAATTCACTTTAACTTCGAAAAAAGTACTCGAATTCTAGTAAAACAACTTATAAATGGTTTCCAACAGATATCCATCAGATTTTTACCAGTTTTTTCACTCATTTCAATATTTCGCTATCAATTTTGACGTCAATTAACACAACTGTTACTTAAAAACCAGATTATATGGCATTCAATGGAAACCCACATCGAAAACAATTAGTAATAATCCTATTGAATATCGGAGTCATTTTACTCAATAATTTTTCTCCTTTTTTTTCTCTCGTTAAAAAGTTGACGATAATATCCATTAGTGATCTATTAATTGTTTTCTGTCCTAAATATCAATATTGTCATCACTACTAAAAATTTGTTTGAAAAATATCCTTGTCTTCAGTATTATTTGCACTGCAATTCAAAGAAAAAATATTAAGAAGAATATTAACACAAATAAATATTATTTTTAAAAATTGATTTATCATTTTCTTGTGTTTATTATAGATTTTTCTTTCAACTCATCTGAAAAAATAAGTTTTTATTGTCCGATAAAGTATTGCCTGAAAACAACATAATTACTATAATTATAATAAACTGTTTTATCAGCTCTTATAATAAGTTTTATTCTTTTGTGAAGATTGGGAACTATTGGAACAAAAGCCATATTTATCTGTAATTTTAATTAATAGTTCACAACAGTTGTTGGAAATTATGCCGAATCTACTGTTTTGTTGGATTTCTGTTACAATTTATTTCTTTTTTGTCGAAGTCTGTCTTTCTCAACAAAAATGGGAAATCCATTATAAGGACAGTAAGACTGCTAAAGATGAAGCAGCAATTTGTCTATTAGCAACCTTTTCAGCCAGGTTAATTATCAAAAATAATGACAACGAGTACATTGTTTCAATGCCGGCCACTGATAATAAGACTGATATCAAGCTTGATGGTCATTGCGACGGCACTTCCGCAAAACTTGTGCTTCAATGGAAGGGATTCCATGAGCCATCAAAGTTTGGCATCACATTTAATTCTACCGGGGAAGAACTTATTGTGGACAGAATCCACGCTGAACTAAACGAAGACAACATAATATCCATGACTAACCTGGAATTCCCTAGAGACAAATTAGGTGTGTTTGATGTCAAACAGAAGTATAGCTACAAATGTAAACATGGTGTTAAAGTTAGCTATAATGAGACAATTGTCCTCGAGCTCACTGATATTCAATGGGAAGTATTCAGAAATAAGGACGACAACAAAGTTAAAGAAGATGATTTTATGAATACCTCGATGAAATGTGACGATGATGTAGTACTGAGCAAAAGTGCGCCTATTATTGCCGGTGTAGTTATGGCCTGTTTGGTGGTGGCTGTGGTCGTCTTCTTGATTTTTGGACGAATGAAATATAGGAAAGTCCAGGATAAATATTGAAATTTAGTTAAATGTATTATTTTCTAAGTTAGCCAAGTGTAATTCAGTTTTTAATTGGTTAAGTATCAAATGGCTGTTTGGTGAAGCTGCCAAAATTGATAAACTTGGCAATGTATTAATTTTATGGTATTTTATTGACTTAAATATTTGTTTCATTTATTTTTTAATGAAATACTTAAGTCTTAAGAATTTAATCATTTGTTTTTCAATTTCAGTCACGTTTGACTTCAAACCAGTTTTTCAAATTAAAATATATTTTTTTAATTATGGAAATAAATTCAATGCTTGTGAGAGAGTTTACGGAACATTTATTTATCAAGCACATCTATTGAACATAAACTATGTTTCAAATTCTGGTGAAACTATTTTTTTATTAAAAGAGTTTTCCAGATAATTATCAACATTTCAAATGTCAAGTATTGAGTAAAATAAACAGATTAAGGATATTCTTATCTATCATCATTTTATAGATAATTATTAGTCAACAACCCATTGATCAATAATTGCTAATACATTAAGAACGGTAGACAACCTAGTTTTAATCGCCTCTTATGTCAATCAAATGTAATGTCCTGGATAGTTAATTGATAAATGTTATTGTGATAACTCTTCTTTAAGTGGAAGAAAAATATTAGGAACAAAATTATTTGAATAATAGATGAATCAATTGAGAGATTGTGGTTATCTTCGACCCAAGCGATGTCCATCTCCTGAGTTGTTGTTGGCTTTTGACACATATTTCATGATAACAGTCGTTAATAAAACAAAAATTATTGTAAAACATATGGGAAGGAGAGGAAAGTGGCATTTCCATGACTTCCAGTCGTACCACAGATAGCCATATGAGGAACACCTATTGGTCACCAACTGGTCGTTCTTTGAGTGAAGAAGTTCAATGATTTTTATATAATCTTTTTGAGAGCACATCTGTTTGGCTGCGCCGGCAATACAACTACTTGTGTCGAACATATAACAACAGTACCCCCGATCAGTCTGTTGAACTCCCATCTGTAGCCATTCATAGGCACTGGTGCCGGCACACCATAAAGCTTTAACACTTAACTTTGTGCCGCACCAGAACGGACCCGCTAATTGTGTAATGACTTCCCTCCAATCAGCCTTGGGATGAACGCCTTCCACTTCTTCATTCTCGTGATAAACCGTTTGACAAATAACTGAACTAATGGACAGTTGTATTACAGTAACAAAAGTTAATAACAACTTAATTGATATCATTATCATATCGTCTGATACTTTGATTTTTAAAAAATTGTTCAAAAGATAAATACAAAAAATGGCCAAAAAATCTGAATTCAAAGTCAATTAAATTTAATATTATATTCGAAAAGTAATAAATATAAAAGACAACAATTGAGTGATAGTTAAGTCGCGGAGAAATCAATCCATTATTTCAAGTGATTCACAGATAAGCCTATCGCTTGAAAAGCGATTCTTCTAGAATGAGAACTGTCTCCTTTGAAAAGTTTTTAACTAAGTCATTGTTAATCAATTGCTACAGGCTACTATCCCCATGCACATCACTAGCAAAGAGATTATCAAATGATTTAAAACATTAAATCAAATTTCCGGTTCCTCTCTATCGATAGGTTTATACAAAAGTCTCTCTCTGACGAACTTCTCATAAATAAAAACAAAGCCGAACATAATAAGAGCGCCGACTATGGCATAGGACACTCCAATCCACATTTTGGTCGATCCGGCAAACATTGCATCCAGTTCATTTTCGCTGTTTATGGGACAGTACTCATGACTTGTTTGGGTCAGAACTTGATCCGATTGGCTATTAGTTATGACGAACCGAAAGTCTTTTAACACAATATCAACTGATGTCTTATTATTCTTCAAGACAATTGGTGGCAGTTCTTTGCAAAAGATCTGATCATTGACTTTGTATTTGAGTGAAAGTTCGGATAAGTAGTTGTTGTAAGCGATTAGGCAATTGTCGTACAGTCTGGCAGTTTTGTCTGCAGAACAGGTCTGCACTTCCTCCGAATGATTCTCTTTGTTGAAGTCATCCGGCAATCGATTGAATGGGTATTCAAATCGTATGCTTTTAATTGAGACCTCGGTGTCATCAATAGATATCCTGCAAAAGACTCGAATAATTAGATAATTAACTTAATAATAAGTGAACTGACCCTAGCGTTAATTGAGTCTTCTCTACTAGATCATATTTGATTACCAATGTCTGATTCCTCAGACATTTATCAGGCTGAATCAGCTCTCCATTAGTATTACCGGCGATTATCTCGAATTGTTGATCAAAGCCTTCATTCGAAACATATTTAAAAATTATTTTGGCGTTTAATTCAATTTTAAGGCATTCTATTGCTTTTGCTGAAGTTGTCTCTGGCGTTGGATCAGTTGATACCATTAAAGAATTAGTTGAAATTGGCTGAACACTTGTATCTGGTCTAACTCTTGTTGTAAGAGTTGTGGTCGGGCTTGTGAATGGTGTAGATGAAGATGTTGATGATGGTGAAGTTGATGGTGAAGTAGATTGAGTTGAGGGTGTGGTGGAAGCCGTTGAAGAAGTTGTTGGAATTGTTGTTTGTGTAGTTGATGGAGTCGTTGATGGAATCGTTGATGGAGTCGTTGATGGAGTCGTTGATGAAGGAGTAGAACTGGTTTCAGATGAAGATGTGGTAGATGTTGATGAAATAATAGGTTCTTCACTTGAAACAGAGCTCAGAATATTTGATTTATTGTCTGAAGAGTCTCTAGAAATCAAATTTTCATTGTTTGTATCCTTAAACCAATTGTCGAAGTCTTGGGAACTGAAGTCGACTAAAACTAAAATGACTAAAATAATTGATGAAAACAACCGTATTCTTATTAAATCCATTTTGATTACGAGGAAATATCCTTGTATTTTATTTTGGAGGAAGCAGTTAACTAGCAAATAATTTGACTACGTTTACACATCTATTTTGTTGCAATTGTCTTGACATTCAAGACATGTCAACTCATTATTGTTGGATTTCTTAGTGAAATCACAATCACTTTCGTTTCATTTTGATTATGGTTATCAATGAGGATCTATGGCAACAAGAACAACCCGTCTCTAAGTCCATAAATTAATCATAACAAATGTTTCCATATAAATAAGCTTGTTCAAACATTCAACATTCACACATTTGATTGCAGCAATGCATAAGTTTTGAAGACAGGAATTTAAAGTTTAAAATTTCTTAACTACTTTCTCGTATCAAACAGATTGCAATTCAGTAATTAATTTCATTTAAGGCATAATTTCCTGATTTTTTAGTACAAATGTCCATAACTTTAAACAACTTTTTTTGGAACTGAACTCAATTTTTAATTTCGAAATCTTTAGCCAAATATATAAATATGTTTTTCCTTTAAATAATTGACGATAAGCCAAGTTTATTAACTTTATGTGATGTAACCAAGGGCAATTGACTTTTGATAATTTTATAAACAAACCTTTTGAATTCAAAATAAATTTAATAAACCATTAGTTGATTGATTAGTTTCAAAAATACTTTCAACTAAAAAAACAAGTCATTAAAAATATTCAATTAATAACAATGACTTAATTGTCGTATAATTGAAAGTTTTGATTAATAGGCGAAACCCTTTCAAACACAAGTGATTAGAGAAAAATGCTTAATCGAAATGAGTTTTTACACAGTATTTGTCCTCGAAATTCATTGAAGTTTGAAAAGAATTCTCTTGTTTTTACTCATAACCAGAAATGTAATCAAAAGTAATCATTAATTAAATCGTTTAAACTCTTTATTACAGGTTTGGGTCCACCTCTCACTTCAACACAAATGATAATAATTTGGTTTAATATCTCTTAAATGATCTAAACTAACAACAATTACTTCGATTTTTCTAACCAGTTCTAATTTTTACTCCAAATACGTTAACTTTTTACATTTGGAGATGATCAAGGCCTCTAATCAAGTGCAAAACTGTGAGACTTATCTTGCTAACTTGATAAAAGTTAATTGAAAAACAGTGAAAAACATTAACCCTGCTTTATTAACAACTTTTATCAGGTAATATGCTAGGAATCGACCTATTCTGTGACCTTGGTAATCATTGTTTCTAAGAGCAATAATCGAGTAAAAACTGGAGTGAAATAAATTTAAATTATCTTCTGATTGTGTTTCAGAACCTTTTCTGTCAAATACAAAAAGTTTTTACTTTCATTTTCGCTATTGACTAGACTTTTTGCAAGGATTAAATTACTTTTATGGCTTGAAATTTGTTTCAATAAATCAGTAAAATTGACTGAAAATAATAGTTTCTGATATATTAAAAGGATTTCATTACCGAAGATTTCTATAGAAACTGATAAAAATGAATGAAAAAATGATAAAACTTATGAATTGAAATATTAATTGAATTATTTTATGGAAAACGACCCTTCTTTCAAAGGGTTTGTTCAAATGAGTGGGTGTTTTCGTTAATTGGATTGGTTTTACTTGTCTTCAAATAATGGATTCAATAATAAAACTATTGATTTATTGTTTATTGCCAACAATACTGACATTATGTTCGTTGAGCACCTGTTCTTTGCCACCATCAGTCCAGCAATCATCCACAACTGCAATATCACCAGTGCTACCGACCCCTTCGAGCCCATGGAGTGTCGTGGAAGACAATCATCTCTGCATTCTAGCCAAGTTTGGAGCAGAGTTTATCATCAATAGTACAAAATCAACTATCAAGTTTATTGTGAATCCATTGACAGCCAATGTGAGCCAAGAGGACAGTCGGTGCAGAAAAGACATTCAAGTGCTGTCTCTGAATTTCAATGATAGCAGTCTGTCATTCACTTTTGAAAAAGATAAGGAAAATAAAAATATATTTGTGAACAGAATTGTCTTCGATTATAGCGGCGATGGAAGTGTTGTCTATAAAGAAGTTGTGTTCAAAACTCCTATAGATTTTGGTTATAAGTGTTTTGAAAAACAATCCATTCGTTTGAGTGATTCGGTTATAATGTATGTTCAGAACGTAAGACTGGAAGCGTTTAAGAGTAAAAACTTTACTGCAGACGATGACACCCCTGAACCATGGGAAAGGGTAGGTCTCAAATGTGAGGCTGACCGTGTTAAGTCGGATGCTTGGCAGATATCAGGCATATCTGTTGGTGTGGGCGTTGCTGTGCTCAGCTTTATAACATTGGTGGCCATTTGGTCGGGCAGGAAACAGGAAAGGGTCATGCTCAAGGTAAAAATGGCCAGACAATGGACAGTCGAAGAGAATAAGGCCTATCAGGACAGGATATCCGCCGCTATTAACAAGAGTCCGACTAAAAAGGAATTTCCTAAATCTAACCAAACAAGCCAAGGTATTGTTAACCCTGGTTATGCTGATAACGAAAGCACAAAGTTTTGATCATAATATTTTCTATACAGTTTCTCAATAAAAGTATCAAGGTTAAATTAAAGTGTGAATAATTAGTGTTTGTAAAATTATCTTTTTTTGCATTAACATTGAATATCATCCAAAAAAATTCGATTGACTTTTACTTGTTTTAAGATATTTGTTATATAATATGTGTACTTTAAATCGATGCACTGGGGGAAAATTTTGAATAACTATAAATATATTAGGAGTACACAAAATAT
>JAQIWP010002490.1:0-10834 GCA_034695525.1 Euzetes globulus
GAGAGAGAGAGAGAGAGAGAGAGAGAGAGAGAGAGAGAGCCGGGTTTCTCACATAAAAATAATGTCTGATCGTTTCGGATGAGTTAATTATCAGAGAGACCCAATTGTTCGGAAACTACTGTATATATGAAATGCTCATAACTGATAGCTGTATTGAGTGTTTGTAAAGACTGGCAGTGATGTGGGCCTTACATTCATAGTGTATATTATCCCTGATATGATCCACGATATGCCACATTAACCATCTCTGTGTAGACATTACCGACCACTCTGTCGATAGTGTTGATGCAGTGCTCTGTCAGCTCTCTTGCTTTTGTCTCTGTTTATCTCTGGTTGTGCTAAAGAGCTAACAGTGCCATCATATGAGCCATGCATTAGTCGTTTACCAATTGGATGCAAACACTGTTCACCACTTTTTATCAGTTAACAGCATCTCTTCTTCGCCCAAAACGAGTCACTATTATTGCTATCAATCATCGAAACGAAGGCATGTTTTTGATGTATTTTCACTGTCAATGTAATGCCTATTTGGTCCTTTGGTTGCGGAGGAACTGAGTGTCGGTGCGGTCGTTATTATTGATGATTTACATAATTGTCAGACAAGCAGTCATACCATTTGAAGCCATTCTCTAGTTTTCATCAGATTCAAGTCTATTGTATTCGAGTCTATCAATACTATGTGCACAACCCTTCGCACAGTCAGCCCCTCATTGATCCTTATTATAGTGAGCCTTGATTTATGCGACACTACTATAGCTTTTTTAGATAATGCATTTGTTCCTATGGGAAAGCCATATATTGACGACAGGCAAGACATAGTCACTCAAATAATTGGCTTCTTTTTTGATATATTATTTGCTTCACTCAGTTATAAGTTATTTATTTGCAATATTTATAGCAATATCTCAACTGAGATATGAGTGAACCTGATCTGCAGCTCTTATCTACTTAAGCAAATTGCACACATATTCTTCAAATACGAGTAAAAATGTGGATATTTTTAATGCATATAATATGAAAATCCCAATTGTTTTATAAATAATTATTAGACTGACTAATATTTGATGAGACATGGATTTGAAAATAGGCTACTTTTCAAAGGATTTGCGGAACTTTTAGAGTTTCACAACTCGTCTCTCTTTTGGCTTCACGTCATTTATATTTAATAATTTTTCGGATCTATTGTCTGTTAGCATTAGAGAAGTGCACATCTCTTTCTTGAGTTCCTCAATATATTTATGTTAATACCATTGAAGATAATGTATATTATGTAAGATATAGTGCAAAGTCGTATCACTTCATAAATATGAAATATATTTATGGAATAAAAGATTTCATGCATTTATTATTATCTTGTATTTTGAAATTCAAGCGATTCTCTCGCCTTTCAATTCTTTGCAATATAACCGACACATCGATAATACTTTATTCTAAATGTTATTCGCTTTCATTGGTTTTACATTCAGAGCTTGATCTGAGTGCTCACTATTTCTGTCGATATTTGTGCAACGGATAGAACAGTCCATAACTCTATGTTCAGTCTCTTTATCTCTCATTTTTTGTCGATTAGATTTCGTCTTTACTGTCAGTCAAAACGATTGTGTACTTTATGTTCATTTAATGTATAGCTTTTGCAAAAATTTGTTTTCCCTCAGAAATGTGTTTACACTGATTCGAGCACTTGTATTGAGCACAACCGCAAAGAATTCTTGCACTCTTATCCACACAAGTCTTGAAAAAGAGGGTCTTTCTCTCGGCATTCGAAAGTTTTTCACGCCTTGACTGCAAAAACTGTATTTACTTCAGGAAAACTTGTAATTCTCTCAATACTAACCGATTTATTATATGAGAGGAGAGCACTGCCGGAGCTCTGGTAGAAAAATAAAGTTGAAAACTTTTTTCACAAGTCATAAAACGCCCCAATGTTTGAATGTTTAACATTCAAATCGATAAGTGAGTCCATATGGAAGGGATGCATGATCTTTGCACACATATGATACCAGTGACTCGAGTGTTGGTCTTCTGGATGTGTGTGTGTGTCGGGAGGCCATCAGTTTTATAGCAAAAGTCATTTATGTTCTATCAATACATATATTATCGGAGAACAGGACTGGCATTGAGATGCAGGCGATTCAGGCGACTGCAAAACTCTGAAAGCATTGGCGAAAGTCCCGAACCTCTGGCAATGTGTATGTCATGTCGAGTCGGGCGAGCCATCAATCAATGGCAAAGCTTCCCAACGGTTGGCTGCCATCCCCTCAGACTTTTTCATTATTTATCGAACAACTGTTTCAATGCTTTCCCTTATTTTTGAAGTTTTCTAAGTCTTAGACAAAATACAAGAACCAGAGAAAAAGTGAAGTGAAGGCGAACGCAGTGGAGAGCGCTTCACATTCTATACACTCCTTCATAACTGACATTTGATCCCTTGCGCTCGTTTAGAACCAATTGCTATACATTACAGTACTGGTGCTCGGCAGTCAGCCTGAGTCTCTTCTAACCTCTCAGTCTATTCTCTTCGGATGAGTTCTTAACTTTGGAGCGTTTGAAACGATCAAAGCGTTCAAAATTATTTTTTACAGCCATAACACTATCAGCGAAAAATTGTTCGCCAAATAATCCGAGCCATCGATAAGCTCTAAACTCGTTTCTAAAATACTGAAAGTTTAGTTCAGTTTATTATATGAGAGCTTCTATTTTAGGACCTGTTATATCACAAACCAATTCCTTTAGAAAAAGCGATGCCTTTTATGTAGATTCAGATTTTCTCCATTTATTTATTATTTTGAACGGAAATCCCTCATATAATAAGGATCTATTGAAGGGAAAAAAATTCTATACTTTTATACCATATTTCATACTATGTTTGGCTCAGGATTTATAAACCCCTTATTGTTATGTTATTCACGATTATTCTATAAAATGGAAAACTCGACCGAAAAAATTGCTATAAAACAAAAGCCTATTTGTTATAAACTAAAGAATTAGTGACAGAAAAATAACTTAATTTGTGTGCCATAACCGTTGAACCCGTGATGTGTGCATCAAAACATCAATTTATTAACTTTATGTCTAATTTGAAATTTCTTCAAACTTTTTTTGTTGACATTTATAACATTTATAACTTTTTATTGTTATTGTTATTACTTTCGCCCAAAGCTTTGAATATCGATCGCAAAGAGAAATCTTTTTTCAGTTTTTTTTTCTAAAATAAAAGTCTAAATTCAACTCTTGAGAGCCGTTTATTCGAATTAAGTTAAGATTTTAAACGATTCCGTATATTATAGTTAAGGCAAAAAATATTTAAACTAAGAGTATGTTTACACGAAAGGAAGGCTTCTCTCCTTTCGCTCGAATGCAAGAAATATTTGGTAAGTTTTTATTCATTCGGTTAATGAGTTTAGTTAATGGGTTCGCAAAACTAATTTATATCGAATTTATGTTAAATTAATAGTATTTGTGTAGTTGTTTATGTAGTGCTATGCAGTGTTGTGCAGTGCATTCACATAGAAGTGTAGAGCACTGGTAGGCAACAAATTAAACTACTTGTAAACTCATAAACAACTGGCAAAACCATTGCTCACTATTTGACAGTCAACTAATTCTTCTCAATGTGTAGGTCTTGACTAAAATTGATACCTCACTTGTGCTCTGCTTTTCAGCTAATTTCCCAAAAGACGGCCAACGGTTGTACTGGAATATACTGTGCCTCACATGAAAGCAGTTCTTAATTTAGAGAAATCCCGGCTGACATTAATCGAATTTCTTCGTAGTGTCAGAGCAGAGGCTGAGACCTTGCAGTGTGTGCTATATGTGTGCCACTCGTCTAATGCTTTATTATTAGCGTAATTCAGAGCCTTTTATATAAACGAAAATACCCTATAATTAAATACATTATTCGCTAATATTCTAACCGTTAATACATTTTTACTATTCTTTTATAACAGAGTAATGAAAAAGAGAGGAAAAGAAACCGAGAATTCATTTGCTATTCTTTCTGATCGTATCGATCACGAAACAGAGCGCCGACCAAAAAGTCTATTATATTTTGTTAAATGTACTAATCTCTCAATTCTATAGCCTTAAGGCTTTTTAATTTCATCTGAAAAGCCTCCAAAACAGTGGGAAAAAGTTAATTATGTAACCGTCTATCATAACTGGTGTTATTTTTGACACTTTAATTTAATAGTTTGTTCTGTTTCACTCCCAGTCCAGTGCTATTGACGCCAGACCTCTGATTGAATATTTCAAATAATTCTTCGGAAAAGCGTTTTCTATAGTCTTTTTTCGTTATCTGTTTCGCACAACATTTCAGTTCATGTCTTACGTCGTCTTATAATAAATTTCATTTCGATGGCGAGGATTATAAATACTTAAGACTTGACTTCAGTTGAAAAACAGTTCTAAACTGTATTTTAATACTGCATTTGACAGACATCTCAGCACTCATTCCTCTTGAAATGCTGTTGAGATAAGAAACTTCACTCGCATTCCGATCGAGTTTTTCTTAATTTAATGTTATGTTCAGTGCTATCAAATGCGTCAACAGAACTGAATTGAGTTTGTTTTTATACTTTCATTTCATTCTTTCACTTCAATTGTTCTGTCGACTAATTTACAGATAAATTATTTTTTTGACATTTGATACTAAAATTGATAATCGAATGAATGATAAGTTTTTACTTTTTTTTCTCTCCTCGATCTATGATTTCCAAAATTTCTTCCGTTATAATGAATATTAGTTCCGTTGTTATGCAAAAACAAATAAACATTGTTTGCAATACATTTACTAACATTAAAAGTGAAGAGAGGATATACTTAAGCTTGAAATTCAGCCCATTGAGCATGCAGGTTTCGAGACAAATTTATTTTAAGATTTATTAAGTAACAACAAAAATAAAAAGCAAAACTCGCATTTAGTTAATGACTTTTCCATTTTAATTAAAATCCAATTTAAAATATGTGAAGAACATTGAGAGAAAGGTTTATTGGTGATCAAACTTTAGAAGACTGGCCATCACTTATCTTTATTCGAGTTATTGGATCACCAAATCAATTACTTTATTAAATTATTCGTTTTATTTCCAAGTCATTAGACTTCAATAATTTAATTAAATATAATTTTCTTTTTTGGTTAATAATAGGGTTTCACTGGAAAACACTAAAATTTATTTGATTAGTGAATTTGAAGTTATTTTTCACAAAAAATGCCAAAATGTCAAAACTTAGCCTTAATTTATTGCAAATTGAATTTATTTCGTGATTTTAAATAAGAATTAGTCATTAATTCTCTCTGAAAATGAATTATTTATTCCTTTAGATAAACATTAATTCAGTTGTAATTTCTGTTAAAAACATTAAAAATGAAGATTCGCTGAAATAATTGATTAAGTATTTGAAGTTGAAATGACAGACATATAAAGAGGCAATAAATAGATTATTAGTGTTTATAAGCAAAAGACAATTTACTACATCAAAGATTATGTGATATTAACAAAAATGATGATAGTCTGCAATGTTTAGACGCATTAATAACTCATCTCATTGTGAATGTCGGATACGTTCGGATATTTTCAGTTAATTATAGTTAATCTAAATAGTCATAGAAAATACACCAAAAATCTAATGATATTAGGGGTTCGTTAACTTCGATATTAACGACAGCTCAGACCTAAAGCCCTTATGAATCAGCAAAAGCTAATAATTCTGTATTTTTTCGGTCGAAGCAAAAAGAGCTTTAATTCTGAGGATTATATGTATGTAATGTAATGTCACAAATGACACAAAACGCTTATCGCATCGAATTTGTTGGTCCGCTCTCTCTGTTCGGTATTGAGATAACAACACTTATCATTACATAAATGACACCATTTTTATGTCATATTAAGAATGGCATCTAATCTTACAATAGGGCTCTGGTCTAACAGCACATATCGCAACTCCAAACAAGTAGTTTTGATTTCGCTCTTCCTTTATATTTCATTAATTCAATAGTTTTTCGTCGTTTTTCTTGTCGTTTAATAGCCTTTATAGACGACTCTATTTTAACGTTTTTATAGCAAAAGATTTCTCTGACTTTTGACTTCTTATTCTCTTTTTTTCTGTCGGTTTTCAGACCTTTTTCCAAATCATTGGCCTTAAGTCAGGTTTTCAAATGAATTAGAATTTAAGAAACTGAGAGAAACTGATCGCAAAACTATATCGAAGAGAATCTCGAATTTTGTTTTTCCATTCCTTAGAAAAGTTGAAAATAATTGGATTTTTGTTATCGAAACGAACAGTTGGGTTTCACTATGAAAAAGGTATTAGTGATCCAGCAAATCTTGAAATAAGCAGTTCACTGGAAAAATATTGCTGTCATATATATTAAGTGTTTTTTAGTGATATTCCAGAGTATGGCTCATACATATAAAAGTGTATATTTATATCTATATAGACCTCAATTTGATTGAAATATACTTTGAAGAGAATTTTTTATCCAATATTTGTATTGAGTATATATTTGGCTGAAAATTCTATTAATATTAAATGGAAAGAAAAAAGTCTTTAACGTTTGCTCTGAGTTGTCGTTCAGTTTGAAGTAGACGTCAAGTAAACGAGTCTTTCCTCAAACTTCGATTGCAATCAGACATACAATGAATGCAATGAAAACTCATTTATTTGTTCACTTAAAATGTTTAACTAAAAAGTATTCCTAGTTTTCAATTGTAAAATCTTATTTCTGTACCAACTGTTTGCTGAAGTGATTCCCTATTTTCCAAATTTACGATTCAATAAATAGTTTGAAAGGAATTCTTGTTTTTTGCGTTTTTTGCCGAAATGAAGATCAATTGAGGCGTACATAAGAGCCGTGGCTGTCGTCAATCTAAGCGACAAATCTCTTCTGAGTTTTAATTATATTTGTTTAATGCCTGGCAATCATCGAATAGTGTCGCCTATACCTCACTATTCCTCACTTTTACGGCAATGTTCGCAATTCTGGCACTATTTGTGTGACAAATAAATATAAAGATTGAATTTTGTTCATAAATTTTAGTTAAACTTATTTATTTTGATTTTCTTCTGGCGTCTAATCGAAAGCAATCCTCACTAACTAACTGAGCGATTGGTATGATTCCTGTGTCCAATGACTACTCTTCCTTCGCTATTGACTTCAATTTCCAAATTAAATCTCAGATTCAACCCAAGGGTTCCATTCTTTTCAATTAACACAATATATAAAGTATTGGAAATGATAGCTGAGATACAACTCTGGCAACAGTCGACTGCCATCATATGCTGAACTCAACTTCTAATTCAGTCGAACCCCTCAATGGACTAATTTATAGCGATATATCTGGAGAGGTCTGACAGCAGAGACCGACGGCCGTTGTTTTCAAATCAAATGCCTTTTCAATAAAAACAACAAAAAGTTGTGTGAATCGGAATTCTGTGAATTGTTAGCGAAAATAGAGTTCAATCAATAGAGAAGATGTCTTTTTGTAAACCAAACTCTAATAATAAAAGCCAACAAAACTGTCAAAACGAATAAATGCGAAAAATTTATTTTATTTCTGCTTATTTGATGTCAAAAAAAGGTTTCATCTGTCTTTGTGCTGTGCTTTTCCCCAATAAGTATATTCTGTGTCTGTTCTCTAAATAAATATATTCTGTTTTTATCTTAGAATAACACAAACCCATTGAAAGCCCAGAACTGTTTGAACCGTTTTTATTGATTGATTATATATTTTAATGAATCACAGATGCGATACGAGGACTACTGTCAGCCGTTCCCTTCCGTTTGTAAAGAAAAGCGATGAAAGTTTACAATTTGAACAAGTTGAGAGTTGTGTTCTTCGGAGCGGTTCTGTCGCTATCACTCATTACACTGACGTTCATGCAAATCCATTTGAAGAATGTGGACAATGAAGACGACACTCAAATCCGAACCAAATTCATAAAAGTTCCGTTAGCTCTGTCTCTGTTGTGGACCAAATCCAATATCTTGAAAGGTGATTACGGAGACTACAATCGCAATGATATCATTGCCGACAATGAATTGAGTCAATACGACGACTACGACCAGTACTATGAAGATGACGGACCCATTAATGAGATCTTCAAAGATGGAGATTTCGACACCAATTCCTCGAGTCTTCCACAAAGATTTCAGTCTCCGATTAAAGTGATTATTAGTCGAAGTCCAGTACCAAAGAAAGTGATTACAGAAGATATGATATATTGGTCCCAATGGATGGAAAACATGTTTCCGAAAGGACTCACAGATAAGAATGTCATGCATTTCCTTAAAAGAGTCAAAGTATCAAAAGCCATAAGAGTGGAGGCGCCCACTTGGAATAAATGCGGTCGGGCACAGAATCAGTTTGTCATCTTTCAAGATGGAACTGAAGTGTGCGCTCGCTATAGATTTCCGCACCAGTACTTGATTTTGGGTGAAATTATGTCATTTTATTTGTCGAGACTGTTAGGAATAACTAACGTTCCGACAGTAGCTCTGGTCAGTACTAGTGATCACATTTGGACCAATGTATGGAATGACAGTCTGTCCAAAGAGTGGCGAACGAACACAAGTGTAGCTCTAATTGAGTGGATCGACGATTTGAAAAGAGATCGAATGCCTAGTCTTATATTGGATTCACTCATTACCAACACTACTCTTCGCTCTAATGATTTACGTCTCAAAAACCTGACGTCCATTCAATTGGTCGAAATGATGCAATGGACCGATCTCTTGATTTTTGACTACTTGACTGGCAATTATGACCGAGTGGCCAGCATGCAGGACGCTGCCCTCAAACAGAATAACACAACCATTTTGAAAGTAATACTTTTCTGTCATTTGGCAAAGATTTTCACATAATATCTAACTTTGATTTATATATTTGTTTCTATACTCTTATATATAAGTTATTATTTGAGCGAATGATCGATACTTTCAATGATATACTGAAAATATTATATAATATTTTATACGTATTTGTCTTCATATATAGGAAACAATCCATAACTTAGTGAAGTCTTCGCGAACTAACTCTATTTGGATGATTGACAACGAGAGCGGATTTCTGGACGGCTATTGGCTTATGTATAGCCGACACAACGGAAACGAATCGAAATTCTTCCAAGACTTCCACAATTTGATGCTCAACACTAACTGTATATTCAGGCGAACGACTGTCGAACACTTACGACTACTCCGAACTCATCCCAACCCAAACAAACTGCTAATTGATTTCGTCTCCCAATACGAGCCATCATTTAAGCGACAATTATTTCAGATAAAACCCGATTATTTGAAACACTTTACACAACACTTCCAGCAACGAATCGATCGGGTGTTCCAACACATCGATAGTTGTAAAGTCATTAACAAATAGTTTTGAACAATAGTTTAAATAACATTTCATTCAAAACTTTTATTTGTGTATAAAACGTATTAATTGTTTAGCAAATAATTGCTTTTTTTATTTATTATTGTTTTCTATTTCTAATCAATAGAACAAAATGTACAGAATTTTTGTTGAAGTCTCGAAATTTTTATGTAAAATAACTTTAATATAATAAAAAATAATTAAAAACATTGGAAATACTGTTTAATGAATTAAAAAGAAGTAATAATTAAATTTTGGTTTTGAAATCAAATCAATCAAATGTCGATCAGAACTCAAATTAATCTTAAATTAGAAAAGATTTCTACAAATCAATGACTTTTGGAACAAAAATTGATTCCTTATATAAATATTAATAGAATTCATCAATAAATCATAAGAAGAAGGAAACCATTAGAGAATTTCAATTCAATTTTCTATCCAAACATCAAATGTTAAAGAGGACATAACTATAGGCCAAAAGGGCTGTCCCTTTAATTGATTGTTCATTATTTTAATGGTTTGTCCACTACTTTATACTAATGTCAGTTTCAGTTTCGATCGTATGGCAGGCAATCAATGAGTCATTTAATGGGAACCACTTTTGAGGCCAGACATGAAATATTTGAGAGGTCTGTGCTTTGACAGCAAAATTAAGCCTCGAATACTCGCAAAAGACAAAAAGGTTTCCAATCATTTCATTTCTTATATTATTTGTCGTTTCCATCGAAATAATCGAAATGAAAAGAAGTAATAAATTTTCGTCAAATTATTGTTTATTATGAAAATTGGTGTCAAAAACACAAAGATTTAATTATTAAATTTTAATATAAACATTGCTATGATTTTTGTCCCAAAATCTTAATTAAAATTAAGAAAACAAAAGAAAATTAATCAGAAAATAAATAAAAAAATCCAATTTTCTAATGAAGAGAAATGAGTTAATAAAATAGAGAAAACAATTTAATTAAAGAACAGATTAGTGACAATAATAAGCTATAAAACAAGTTTCAGGCATTTGTATAATCGTATCATTAATTCTAATGACAATTGAATTAATAATTCATTAGTTTTTAGTACTGATTAACGAAATTAATAATAAATGAGAGGAAAAAATAGCATTAAAGCTAATCTTCTTTTTTGAAATCATTAGAGAATTAAAGAAAATGAAAAACTGAATTCAAGAGAAACTCAATTAAACTGAAACTAAAGTGAGATTCAGACAAATATTCGCTTAAATTATATATTAAAGAATCGATAACTCATTTAAATGATGTCTAAAAAATAGTGGTTTGAAAAATGGTCCGAAACAACTCCTGAGCTCATTTGTCACCACAAAAACTGACTGGGTAATGGCAGGCTTGTGATCTTTCGTTTAAATATTAGATCTTTTACTATGATATGGCTCTAAGCAACTCTCATCACTATGGAAATTCTTTTCATAATTCTCTCTCCCCCTCTCTCTC
>JAQIWP010002491.1:0-10834 GCA_034695525.1 Euzetes globulus
CCTATAACTCTCGACTCTATAGTCTCTCCGATACTCGAAAAGTGCTAAAGACCTACTTTAGCCACAAATTGATTCCAATTTCATTGAACTAATCACAACTTTAAGGCTGTGTTCGTTGAGTTCTGCATTGATATTCTCCAAAGAAACCTGTCGTTCATTTTCGGGCAATTCGAGAATTTTTTCCTCCCTTAAACTTTGTAATTGATTCGAAAATTATTGAATGCCGACATTAAAGAACCATTCTCCAATACATTAAATCTGCCCTTTTCAATTTCAAATAAAAATTTAATGTTACCAAATGAAAGAATATTTGGAGAGCACTTATTAGACCGACTTTCAATTTCAAGCACTCTGAATCGACTTAGTCTTTTTTCACGCATTTTTCTGAAATCTTTCATCATCATTCTTTCCACTTCTGGGTATTTAAGTTTCCTTTCCTTTGGAAGATTTCTTCTCTGTTTTACACTCAAAGATCTTTCTCTTACAACCTTTTCTTTTTCGTTTTTCATCCCTTTTCTTAACCTCTAAGCACAAACCCTGGTCATAACTTGCAGTAACCGGCAAAAATTATAACTGAATTAAAATGTTTGAATTGAGAAACTTCTCAAAATATAGCTTAAAACACGTTGTTTTAGTTGAAAACAATTTTTTGAAAAGTTTTGCAGTTTTACATTAAAAGTTTGAAGCCTGGCATTTGCGCAGAAACCCGAAAATTATATAATCCACTATGGTTGATCTAGTTTCAACTTAGATGCCAGTTTCTATGGTAGATTATGTGGAGATAATCCACCAGTCATTTTCGCTATACAACATAATCCATCAAGGTTTTTATGTGAGGGAGTTCAGTAGTCTGGGGTGATTCCCGAAGAGCGATGATATACGTAAGGCTCGGATCACAGCAAGACCTTGTTATTCAATCGTTCAGCTTCTTCGTCGTTTCAGAGTTGCCCCTTATCAGAGTTGATTTACATTATCCAATGGTGATGACAAAAGCCGACTCGGATTGCAGCGAGGCGTCGTTATCCAATCAGCATTGATCTGCTCGCGCTCTGATCGAGGAAGCGCAGATATCAAGGAAACGCTGATGCACAGAGACTCAACTCCAAACAGCGCCGGTAGACGTCGGTTGCTATGCAACGGATCTACTCTCGGTTGTTGTGTGTGTGGGACGTCGTCTGTCAACAACACGACTCGATATCGGCGTTTAGTAGATGAAGAGGTCTTCAAACAAATGTTGATTTCGTGGATCAGTTGTTGGCGAAGAGACGAAGTAACGGAATCACAAAATGGGCACAAAATCAAAACCCAATTTGTTTTAAAATTTTTTTATTGAATTCAAAAATACAATAGAAAATGAATACAAAGACACATCTTAACGACTTGAAAACCAAACTTGGAATAATCGAAAAGTTCAGAAAACATGTTTTTGTGTACCAATAAATTCAAGTTTAAAAAAGTTCTAAATAACGAAATGAATAATCGAATAAATAGTTTAAGAATATTTGGAAATAATTCGGAATTATTTGATATTATGTGAGAATATTTAAGCTAGGGTAGGGAGGACACGTATTGGCCTTACAAATCAAGTCGTGTAGAAGATCCCTTGCTTTAAGTATTTTATAAATCGATAAAATCAACTTGAAAATCATATCTAAAATAATAATATTTTAAATTAAAATCTTGATACATAATTTAAGCATTAATTTATTTATTGACCAGATTTTCGATCAATTGCAAGGCTTTTATTAAAGTGTTATTGTTTGCAATTCTCATCGAAACTCTTTGTAGTCTTTCCTTCAAATGGTTGTCATTCAATAATGTGTCGATCCCTTCGAGAAGTTCCTCTTCAGTACAGGTGTGAGTATTCAGTTTAATGCCAAACCCTTTTTCATGAACCCTCTGGGCGTTATCGAACTGATCCGCAAACAAAGGCATAACAATCAATGGTTTCCCGTAACTGAAAGCTTCGGTGACTGTGTTGTTCCCGCCGTGAGTTATCACCAAATCGACTAACGGTAAGACATTCATTTGTGGCACAGAGTTCTGTCCCCACATATTGTCCGCCAATTCATACTTATCTCCGAACAGACCTTTCGATACAATGAATTTATGCGGAGATTTGGCCAAAATTTGTACCAATCGTTTCATTAGATCAATATTTATAGATCCCATTGAACCCAATGATAGATAAATCAATTTCTGTCTGATTTCATCCCTGTCCTTAAATGAGTCTGGTATATTGAATACTTTGTCACTTTTTCTGGCAAAGTTATCCACTGCAACCCATTTATCGGGAATGGGTCTAATATCTGTGTAGTCGAGTTCTTCAGGATAGCCATAAAGATTGAGGAACGGTGAGTGAGGCATAAATGTACCAAGTGATGGCATATCTTGCTTGCTCAACCATTCATTATATTGATTGTTGGCATTTTTTAAGTTTTCTTCAATACATTCATTACGGGTTTTCAATTTGCCGCCATTTATATCCTCTTCCGATGAAAAGCCTTAAATTTCAAATCATTTTAAATACACTTTGTCTTATTTTTAAACTAGTACATAAATCTAGATCTTTTATTTATTTTTAATTATTTTCCTTACCTGAAAGACTAGCCGGGGTCATTATATTTAAAAAACTCGAGGGATTTGTACAAATCACTCGAACCCATGGTCTATCCGAAAAGACCACCTTGGGCAAACCAACCAAATAATCCATTATAATTAGGTCTGGCAATTGTCTGTCAATTATTTGGTTAACTTTTGGCTCAAATTTTATTGCTTTCTTTATTACTCCAGGCAATAGTTGAAAAGCAATTTTCAATTTTTCAGTAGATGACATTGATGAAAGCAGTCCGACTTCTTTGCGTATGAGTGCATCTCTTTCACCAGGACACAATTGTTCATCTTCGTCTAAATTATATATTAATTCTTCACGGAAACCAAACTTGTTTAATTTTCCTTCATATTCTTTTGAAATAATAAATATGATTTCATGTCCTCGATCCTTTAGTATCTGTGCCAGGCCAATGCAGCTGTTCATATGTCCGACGCCAGACTCTGTGATAAACAATATTTTTAATTTTTTAGGCATTTTAAATAATAACTGAATTATCAATAATATTATGGTTTAATTTTATACTAGTTTGGTAAATTTTTTCGAAATTTGTTCTAGTTTAAATAACTCATTAAACGTATCAAATGGTTTAAACTCAAATATATATTGGTATTACACAACTAGGCTATTTCCTTTGTGTTGATTTGAGGTGATTGCAAGTAAAATCAAAGTTCACAAAACTGACTAGTTATTTCCAGTTTATACTAGGTTTATTGACTTTGTTTACGTCATTTTGCCGTATAAAAATTGGCCTAGTTTGAGTTCATTAATGTCAATAAACTAATGTAAAATTATTCATTGAAATTAATTTACCAAATTGTCCCTCAAATAAAAGGACAGTATTTCCAAAAATACCATGCTCAATCAAGAGAAACTTAATTTGATAAAATGACATAATTTAAGGTTCAATGGGATCTATAAATATTGATCTAAAGAAACGATTGGTTCAAATTTTGATTATATCTTTTGCTAAATCTGATCTAAACAATTGAATGGCATGAAAAATCTATTAGGTACTTTCTTAAACGGTTAATGAAATAAACAAATATAATATCTAATTTGAATTAAAAATATTTAATCTAAATATATAATTATTCGTTAAAAAGTATTTAATCTTTTTCAGAATATATATTACCTTATAAAATTTATTTATAAAATTTTTTATTTAAATATCTGATTATTTATATATATATATATATTGATAAAAGAACGTTATTAATTTTCAAAACTAAACAAAGATTTTGAAGAATTCAAAAATTAAATCTGGTTGAAAATTTTGTAATTATTAATTAAATACTTTATGGTTAAACCCAATCAGCCTCGAAAGGTTGTTCTCCCTTGGGGACCTTTATAGTTATTTAATCAGGGGAAGCAGTTTTTTTGGATTGAAAAGAAGGTCACAAAGAGAGTATGACGGAGTGGGGACGCGAACCCACGACATTCTTGGCTCAAACGAGCCTTTATAATCGCTGAGCCACGCTCCGCCTTTAATTTTATTTTAAAAAATGATAAAGGACATAATATAGAATAATAAAGAAAAATTTTAAAAATTAAAAAGATTCCATTGATTCAGTTTTTTGAGCTAGATTATTGAGCCAGTTTTTTGAGCTAGATTATTGAGCCAGTTTTTAAAGCTAGATTATTGAGCCAGTTTTTAAGCTAGATTATTGAGCCAGTTTTTAAGGTAGATTATTAGCCAGTTTTTAAGCTAGATTATTGAGCCAGTTTTTTGAGCTAGATTATTGAGCCAGTTTTTAAAGCTAGAATATTGAGCTAGTTTTTAAGCTAGATTATTGAGCCAGTTTTTAAGCTAGATTATTGAGCCAGTTTTTAAAGCTAGATTATTGAGCTAGTTTTTAAGCTAGATTATTTAGTCAGTTTTTAAGGTAGATTATTGAGCTAGTTTTTAAGCTAGATTATTGAGCCAGTTTTTTAAGCTAGATTATTGAGCCAGTTTTTAAGGTAGATTATTAGCCAGTTTTTAAGCTAGATTATTGAGTCAGTTTTTAAGGTAGATTATTAGCCAGTTTTTTATGCTAGATTATTGAGCCAGTTTTTAAAGCTAGATTATTGAGCCAGTTTTTAAGCTAAATTATTGAGCCAGTTTTTTAGCTAGACTATTGAGCCAGTTTTTAAAGCTAGATTATTAAACCAGTTTTTAAACTAGATTATTGAGCTAGTTTTTTAAGCTGGATTCTTGAGCCAGGTTATTTAAGCCAGAATTTTTAGGAAAGGAAAAGATAGTACAGTTTTATTAATGATTGACTCATTTGGCATAGTAGATTTGATTTCAGCAACCTCCCTTTGTAATTCATAGTTGAAAATTTGCAAGTTAAGACCACGATAATAAAAGAACCAAATGTTTATCTTCATTATACTTTTTACAGAAATGAAATAGTTTTCTCCAATCAGAGTTATTAAAATCTCGAAAATTCTATATTTTCTTCCGAAAATGCATTAAAAAATTTTGCACTTTTTAAATGTCTTTAAAATTTAATTTAATGAAAAAGATTATAGATTTCTAAGATATCATTAGAAAATGGATAATTAGACAAACTTTGAGCAAACAACTCGAATTTCAAGTTCTATAACATATTGTTCAACATATTTGTGCTTTAGGCTGAAAAATTTTTAATTTGGCCCCAGAAAAATCATCCAGGAGCTCCACCCTCTAGTCTCCCAGGGTTTTCCAAATTAATGACCGTATTTTCACGATTTTGCCAAATTCATTCGTAGAGAAACACTTTTCTGAGCTCAAGGGAACAAACGACAAAGACAACTCTGGTCACAGAATTCTAAAAAGGAACAGAACCACTTATCTAAAACAATTTTATTAAATATAAGTAAGAATGAAACTCAAAGCCAAATTCATAGCAAAAAAGGAAAAATATAAAGTCTGAATAGGGGTCAACTCTAAGCAACTGGAGCTTCGTTTAAATTGAAATTATAAAATATATTTTGAATATAATAAAACTCATTGCAAAATATATTGATATGATTCCAATTACTAAAGCTAGGTGGCTCTTAATTCCTATTTTAAATGATTCAATATAATGAAATGTCATATGATATTGAGCTGAATCTTATTTCAAAACAATATTGATATTTAGAAACTCTGTAATTATTTATGTCCAGAAAAAATATTTTGTCGAGCTGTCAAAGTTTGACCGTTAATTATGATTAGAGTCGAACAACGAATTGAATTAAGTTGCTAAATATTAAATCAAAACCGCAATTTAGATTAAAATTGAATAAATTTTTTAATAACTAAAATTAGCCTTTTTTAATCAGTATTCAAGACTTGATATTTAGCAGAGATGGCCAATATGGGTCGCATATTTTGGGCAAATTTTAGGTTATTTGGTAATGTTGGCCAAAAATCAGACATTACGGTTGCTATTTTGTCCTTTATTTGAAGTTACTTTGCCTTCAAACTTGCAGAATCTTAATATAAGGCTAAATATTAAGCTTAAAACACCGAAAATAAGCATTATTTAGAATGGGCTGTTTCGGGCGCTATTTCCTTTCGACATTTTACCCTCTCCATACCTCCCAAGAATTTTTTACAAAAAACCGCGAAACCTCCCCTGAATTTTCATTAGTCATCTCTGTAATAAATTATTGATTTTTAGTTATATTAATATTAATAGTAAACTGTTTTAGAGTTGGGTTACTATTTTGTTTAAAAACTCGCCAGATTTTAATCAATTCTAAATATTTGCGCTCGCTCAATCTTTCATTGTCTAACGATTTTGATTTCGAAATAAAAAAGATTTTTTCCGGACATAAGTAATTATATAACTTTTAAGATAATATGAAAACTACATTTTTCAATATTGATATGAATTTGCCATGATTTTCAATGCCTAGATATAAGTACTAAAATTTGTAGTCAATCTGCAAGGTGTACGTGGATCAGGTGTGATTGCGGCACACATACGCCTAGCTGCTATTTCGAAATTACTAGATATCGAGGAAACCCTGATATCCAATAACCCAAGGCAGGGATCAAACAATATTTCAAGTTTAGAAATTGGGTTTCCAATAAATAGTCCATGGGTTGGCTTCTCGGTCGGTATCCGGTTTTCAGACGTCGGGTCTTGATGATCAGGTCGTTGGCTTAAACAGGTTGTGTTGGCTAGGCACTACCATTAGTGTTTGAGTGCGACTGAAGGTTTGGTTTTGCATATCTACCAGTGGTGGATTACATGAAGCAAAGGCAAACCTGGTGGATTATGTGAATCAAGTTTTTGGTTTATAAGAAAACTAACTAAACTCAAATGCCAAGGCTGGTACCCCCGATAAACGAGGTCACAAGCCTCAAATAAAACAATTAAATTATCAAATAAAACTTTATTTTTCAAAAACAAGAATAACAGCCTGTTTGTTGACATTTTCAACAGCTTAATTATAAACGCTGAGATCATTTAATTCAATAAAAGAATTGTCTCAATATAAGACAGTGGTTTTGTGCCATAATTTCGGTTGTGCAATTGGCTTAGGCTGCCATCTTAATATCGCGGAATGAAAATTATAAACGATATCTTTAATCCAAACGATTCCTGAAATCATGATTTCCTTATTGCCTTTGTTTTTGAGCTCAAAAATGACATTCGCAGAAATTATATTCACGGTCATCGATGGCATAATTGATTAATGTCTGGATTGATGATTCATTCGGTACCAGATCTATGTCTATCTCAATAATAAACTAGATTAAAACAAAATTATTATCTATCACTCTGAGGTCGAGATTTTACCCGATAGTTTTTTCTGGTGAACAATTGGTTAATCACATTAATACATTGAAATCGGACATCTCTTTTCAGAACTGAACGAGGAATTCATCAACAATGTAGGCGGGAATACAGCCTTTCAACTTGTCTTCTTTGGGAAGTGTTAAATTTGTGACCAAACATTGACATTCAATCAGTTGTCAAACTATTTTCCTCACATTCAGTCATTAGCCTAACACTCACTCATTGACCACACGTTTTATTAAACAACTTATAGTCAATCGTATTCATACTGAGTGTATATCACGTAGACCTCAGTACAAGCAATGAGTCTTATGAACACAATTAGAATAACTAAAAGCAATTAAAACCAATTAAGAACTAATTGTAAATCCAATCATTGTTCACAATATTAAAGATAATTATATACTGAAATATCTATCAAAACCTCGACTATTTATAATCATAATTAAGAACATTTAAAACACTTTAATTATATTCAAAGCTGTCGATAAACATTACATTAAATGTAAGGACCTGTTGTCTAAAACAACACTATTTATGCTTTTATACTGTTATGCATTCTTATGCTTTTCCATAATAAAGAAGTTATTCGTAACTACCGTTTAGTTCATTCAAAGTTAGTCTATCAATTAAAAAGATATTTAATAGGAATTAATAATCGGAACAAAATTTGAAGAGTAATAAGACTATTGTCCATTACTTCCAGCACTGGGAGCAGACAGAGTGGACGGGTCGTCAGCCACTGATATTGTGGAAGCCATATCACTATCCAAGAGTGAGGAACCAGGAGTTGAATCGCTGTCAGACACTGGAGGGTCAGGAAAAGGAACCGACTCACCAGGACCATCAGTACTTGAAGCTGCAATTTTTGAACCGGAGTCAGAACTTGACACTGAATCAATGTCACTGCGAATAGAGTCCGACTTCTGGGGGACAGGTGCTTCGGAAACTTCAGTCTTAGAAGGCTGCTTCGGTTCGACCTCTGGTTTCGGTTCGGCTTTTGGTTTCGGTTCAGGCTTTGATTTTGGTTCAGATGCAACTACTGGTTGTTGCTGGGGACTGCCTTTCTTTCGGGACAGAATAAAACAAATGATTAATGCGATTAAAAGGATGACAAATAAGAGAATAAATATAATTAGAAGAATGGGGAGAATTCTTGATCTGGACTTTCTTGTAGTAGTGATCGATGGCAATAGAGAATCGGTCGACTCTCCTATGGGCCCTTCCGAAGGCGCTTCATCTTCAGAGTCGGGTGATGATCCATGTTCATCGGTATTTGTTTCTTCATTAGGAGGTTCTTGTGTGACCGGCTGTCCAGTATGTGCTTCGTTGGTGTCGGGATCTTTATAATCTGATGTTATATAATCTGGATCTTTAGTGTCTGAATCTCCTGGTCCTGGATATGATTCACTAGTATTAGACGCTTCCGTTTGTGGTTTTTCAGTAACTGATTGATCAGAAACCGTTTCATTAGTAGTTTCAGTCCCAGTCGTTTCAGTGGCAGTCGTTTCAGTTAAAGTGGTTTCAGTAACCGTTTGTGAACATCCGAATAAGGAATTTATTGAATCAGTTTTTAATCTTTTAATGTCTTCAGAAACCGTTTCATTTGTCACAGAAACTCGAGATATACTGAATTTGGAACCAAAGATCTCAATCAAATCGAATTCAAAGTGATCGCCATTTTGTCTGTAATCAGTCAGAGGTGTGGTGGCGTTCACAACAGTGTCGTTAAGATTAACACATTTAGCAGACGTCGTGTTATCAATACTCCATTCGTTTCGAGTGATTCCGCGGACAGTTATGTTTTTCCTGATGAAAATGTAGCGCTTGTTTTGATAGCAACCGTTACAGAGATCTGATTTGCTTTTGGGCGGAGTTTCTGTTTAGGAAATGGTTAAGACATTAATTGTTTGAATCAATTAGTGATAATCACAGATAATAAACTTTTCTAACACATCTATTACAGAATTAGTGGTCAGGAGAAAAAACGTTTTCTCTTAACCAAAATATCACAATATATACCTCTATAATAGACAAAAAACCTGTCGGGAAGTTCTTCGATAGAAGTCGGGAACGACGATATTGACAGCAATTTGTTACGAATGTCTGTCAGCGGAAACTTAGCGAAGAGGGAACAGAGACGCAGAGGATCTCCACTACCACAGGCATAGATATTGGCGTCGATCTGGTATTGGCTCAAAACATGTCCCGTTTGGTTCAATTCAATCAAATAGGCTTTCAATGTCTCCACTGATTTAGACTTTTTTGGAAAAGAATACTTCAATCATAGGCTTTACATTGAATGCCATACCTGTCCTAAAGCAATGGTCACAATTCTGTTAGGATTGAATTGCTGAAAGGTCCTGGAACGATATTGAACTCGGAATACCAGCCACAGGTCCTCCAAACCAACCGTGGGAACTAATTCCGTGTCACTGACAGTTAACTCAGTGCCGTCCCATTGATAACCCATTCCATAAGCCTTTCCGTTCTGTAAGACAACGAACAGACGGTTCATCCATCGAAAAGCTTCGGAAATCTGAATGTTTCCATTATTTTCTTCACAGATCTTCTCCTCAGACATGGCTTTAAAAACAAGAATCAGATTCAACACAAAGTGATAAAAAGTCTTCATTTCGCTATCAGTTGACAATATTTTTCAATAAAACAATTTATTCGAAATAAAAAATCAAATTCTGTTGCTGAAAGTAACCCGATTATAATTATATTTTTCCAGAAATTACTTTCAATAAACAACTTTTTATTGCCTTGAACATTCTAAATCATTGTTGTCAGATCCTTTATGTTAATGATTGAGTTGAGACTTTGGTAGTTGTGTGAGGTCATAATTTTAAGAATGTTGAGATTTACTCACAATTGTTTCACAACTTTGAAATCAAAACAATCAAAGTTTTTGATTTCAAAGTTGTGAAACAATTGAGTAAATCTCAATGCAAGACCTTTATGTCAAGTTTTGAAAATAATTAAGTAAAGAGTATTTCATTGAAATTCTTTAATTGACGTTTAAGGGCCCCTTTTCATAAAGACCATCTTATGTAAACCTTTAGATAGGGGCGACATAACGTGTGCTGACACCGACCAACTGCCGGCGCTCTCACCGTAAATAGTTATCTGATTCTTATCGCCGCCAAACAAATGAATGTTTTCTCTCACCTGAAGTACGAAAATAGAGAATCAAATCAATTGAGTCATGTTTTTGATAACAGACTCACTTTAATTTCAAATTATTTAAAAATTATTCAGAATTCAAATTAGTATTAATTCAGAAATAGTTTTTCCAAAAGCCATCACAAGTTTTATCAAACAGACCAATGAAATACTTTTCAGAATTCTTGGGATTAATATCTTTGATTTTAGTGACAGAAGAATGGCTTTTAGTGTCAATAAGTTGAGGCCAATTAGAGTCCGGTTTCCTATCAATTGAATCAAACAATTAGTGAAT